>VMDR010011140.1:0-29140 GCA_007922815.1 Macrotus californicus | reverse complement strand
GTTACCCTCTGAGTGAAGCACTGTGTCAGAACAAAGCATCTCCCGTTACATACTAAAAACTGAAGTGATGGGGTATGTTCAGAATGGAGAAAACACTGAGTCAAGCAAGAGCAATGTGATGTACTTTATTTTATTACGTTTGTATATAAATACTCTTGTAAATTGTTTGGAATGAAAACATTTGACAAATTCTAACACTACAATCAATTTTTCTAATTTACATAAATAAAGCTAATTTTCTTAATTGTCCTTGCATTTGAAATTATTGGCCCACAAAAGATGGCTGGTTAATTTCACAGGTTGCAGAAAATCAATTTTAGGTAACTTGGCCTTTTTTCTGAGAGGAGCCCTTTCTTTGGAGCATTCTTTTTTTTTGTTTACAAGATTAAAGCATACAAATATATTTAACATTTTTTTTGGTACACAGAAGTCTTCATGAGAAAAATGAAGACACGGACTCAGACATAACAGACATCAAAAAAATAGGAAATTAAAGAAAAAAAACTGTGACTTGGCCCCTCCCAGTGTGGCTGTTGGTTGGGGCATTGGCGCATTCTTTGTAGTGTTCGCGTCTGTCTTCGAAGTTGTCTCGAGTGCACTTCTTTCTGTTTCCTTCACCTGAGTGGCCTTCCCTCCTTCGTTCTGTCTGGCCGGCTCCACTCCTTTCAGGCCTGGTCTAAATGTCACCATGTCTGCTCCCCTTGGTAACTCTTTTTTAGCTTCTTTCCCTCCTCTTACACCAAGCAGATTAACTGCATCCTCATCTGTGTTCCTGTGGTGCTTTATACGTTCTATGTGTGGAACATCAAGTTGAATTTTAGCGTCTCCTTCTTAGACTGTGCCTCCTCACAGGGAGTTTGTCTTCAATAAATTTGATTTTGGGGTTCTTTTATACTGTTTTATACATTTAATTGTATCATCTAGTTTGTCCAGTTACAGACAAGACAACAGGCCCAAAACGGAGTTGCGCGTGCTAAGTCCCATGTCACCGTACTGAAACTTAATTACAGTTTTGGCCTCTCCCAGAAATGGAATCTTCAGCCAGTCAATCAGGAATCACCTAATCAGCACTAGTGAGGTAACCCCTGCCATCTCCTAAAGGAAGGTGAGTGTCCACAACCCTCTGCTTTTTGCTAGTACAACTTTCCTGTTTCCACTTCCTTCTGCCTGTGAAAGCCTTTCATTTTGTAAAGCTCTTCTCTATTTGCCAGATGGGAACATTAAGATTTCTACTCATTTAGCCCTGTCTGATGTGGCTCAGTGGATTGAGCACAGGCCTGCAAACCAAAGGGTCACTGGTTTGATTCCTAGTCAGGTCACATGCCTGGGGCCCCAGCTGAGGGCGTGGGAAAGGCAACCAATAATCCCTTACACATTGATGTTTCTCTCCTTATTCTCTCTCCCTTCCCCTCTCTCTTGAAATGAATAAATAAAATCTTAAAAAAAAAAGATTTCTGCTCACTTAGTGATGCAGTGTCCTGAATTGTTTGGGTTAAAGTTGCTATTACACGATAATAAAGTCAATAGTTACCAAAAAAAAAAAATACGTCCAATGTCATGGAACGAGGAACTTTGAGTTAGGCTCTATCCTATAGCTTTTTGTAAAAACAAGTATCAATACAGTGTGTTTAATTTAATGGACACTGAATTAGTGAATGTGACCTTACTGATAAAATTGAGGCTTCACAGCTGAGGTTTGAATCACAGGTCCATACTGAAGGCAGAAAAGTGCTGTGGTCGTCCCGAATCTCTCAAGGTGCAGCTTTCCTCTTGCCATGCTCACGGTCAACTAACAGGGAGCACTTAGAGATAACAATACATGACACAAAGGGGTATAAGCCTAGTGCTGTGGGAGCCCAGAGAAGAATACTGGAGCTTCAGAAATGGGCTTTATGGAAGGAATATTATAAGATACCGGCTTAGAGAATAGTACTTGATGGAATAAATGCATACTAAGTGCATAACCCAAGAGTTTGTAACACTGATTTTGAAAAGTTCCCCTTATGACATATCCTAAAGAATTTCCTGTTTTTTATTATATCAGTTTGTATTATGAGAGGAAATTAAACCCTCAAGCTGATAAACTATGATAATGTTAATACAGAACTGACAATATGTGAAATAAGTTCTGTGTTTAAAAAACTGAATCTGCCCTGGCTGGTGTGGCTCAGTTGGAGCATTGTCCTGTACACCAGAAAAATCGCCAGTTCAATTGTATGGGAGACACTTTCTCCAAAAAAAAAATGAACGTATCCTCAGGGGAGGATTAAAATAAATAAAAAAGGCAGCAGTCCTAAAGTTTCAACAGCCTCCCTATGTATCTTTCCAAAGACTCTTAACATTTATAACTATAGGATTAATGTAATGACATATATTGCATTTTCTCCATCAACTGAATGCACTTTCCTCATTACAAATAATTCCTTAACCCGTGCAAGACCTCACTTAATTCAGGGAAGTTGATCTCCATGTTTGCTAGTAATGTAGTTATTCAACTGCCGACTGACAGTGATCAGTTGTCAGTTCAACTGCCAGTTAACGAGTTATGCACAGGTGATCTCTCTTTACCCATCTGATGATGCTTGGGCTTTGAGCTTTAAGGAAATGGGAGAGTTTGTGTTGTGATATAGAGGTGAAATATATCCAGTACAAACCATGAATACAATCCCAGTTTCTGTAAATTCAAAGTAGGTAGGTAGCTTCCTTTAATCGTATTTCTGTTTTTTTAGGACTCTTGCACTATTCTATTTGGAGCATTACAAAATGATGATTCCACAGACTGTGGAAACATTCTCTTGATGGGCACATATCATTTTCTAAATAGACAATGTATTCTTTTTTAAACTTACTTTTAAAAGAAATACATATATAAAAATCCTCACCTTGTTACAGAACCCCACCCATGCTGTTCTGGAACAGCTGTGGAGTTCAATCACCCACCGCTGAGAACTGTGACTCCCTGACTCCCAGTGCAAGAGTGTGGTGAAAAAGGAAAAGGGTTGTTTGTTTACAAGTTATACAGATTCAGAATAATGGTGGAATTGTGCCGTTAAGTCCCACACCCTTTAAAACACCCAAAAACACACAATCCTGCCCCCTTTGCCAACTCAGGCCAGTCTTAGAATATGCCCGACAGAATACTGTCTTTCAGAAAAGCAGAAGTCTGCAGCTCAGCATCCCCGGTCACAGTTCAGCATTCCAGGCATCTCCCACTAATCTGTGCTTGGTTAGGCAGGTCTCCGCAATTCCCAGCTCCATCAGCTCTTCTGCCGTGTTCTCCAGGCAGGCTTCCCAGCGGGTTTCCTTTTTCTTTCTTCAGTTTTTAATTTAAAATCACTTGGCATCTACTTACTTCAAACCGCATGGCACCTCCTCCTTACACACCAGACATTATGGCTGAATTCCTCTAGAAATAGCTCCTCCTTATGGCTGAGAGGGCCACCCTTCTACACTGCATAGCTGCTACCTCATGGCTGCCCACCCTCTTTTTTTAAAAGATTTTATTTATTTTATTTTTAGACAGAAGGGACAGGAGCAAGAAAGAGAGGGAGAGAAACATCAATGTGTGGTTGCCTCTCACATGCCCCCTACTGGGGACCTGGCCCTCAACCCAGGCATATGCCCTGACTGGGAATCGAACTGGCAACCCTTTGGTTCTCAGACCAGTGCTCAATCCACTGAGCCACACCAGCCAGGGCTGTCCACCCTCATTTTTAAATGCTGATGCAGAACTTCCTTCGCATCCTTGTATTTGGCCCCTCCTACAATGTGCTACTTTCGCCAGTTACCCTGTATCTTTTAGCTTCTTTCAGCTGCCATTTTTAGTCAGAGCAAGAGTACCCCATGACACAGGAGCCTCTCTCTGGCCCCTGCATGTTGAGCAGGCACTGTGTAAGCTATGTCATGAGTTCCTGAATGCTTCCAAAGTCATGTACGCCTTTGCCCAGGGCGGCAGCACAGCTATCAACTAGGTCTCAACTTGCCATAGTTATGAAAAGTATTTTAGCCTCCATATTTTCTCCTTCCCTCATTCCCCAGCCATGGGCTGTGGGGAATATTTTCAGGGACCCTCACTTTGTACCCCATTTCAACCTGAGGACATTTTTTCATTGGTTTCAAGAGAGAGAGACAGAAACATTGATGTGAGAGAAAAACATCAATTGGTTGTCTTCTTGTACCTGAGCTGAGTGGGGTTCCAACGTGCAACCTGATTACGTGTCCTGACCAGGAATCAAATCTGGACCTTTTGGTCCACGGAACAACACTCCAAACAACTGAGCCACACCAGCCAGAGCCTAACTGTATTTTTAAGAAAATAAGAGGTAATTGTTGCTGATGCAAAACTCATATTGACAATGTCTTCCTTAATGTGATCAAAAATTAATCATTTAATCTGAAAAAATACCTAGAAGTAAAAAAACTAAATATGTATGTGTGTACACACACACACACACACACACACACCACCACCCCCCCCAGAAGTAGTTAACTACTTTATAAACTATAATACTCCAAGAGAAAACAGTGAGATATTTTTAAAAATAATTTAAAGTAGGCCAATGACAGAGCAAATGGGTGTTGTTGGTGCTGTTATTGGAGGTAGTGCAAGTGGTCTCAGGAAAAAAACATGTCTGTGCAACCCAAATCGAGGCTCTCTGCTGACCAGCTGGGCCTTTAAGCCCAGTCTCTCTCTGTTGGTTACTTTTCTCTGATCCTAATTAACAAAGCTTTGGGACTTGTATTTTATAACGGAATGCTGGAGGACTGCTCACTGCTCCCTGAATTGCCACCATTACCAATGTTTCCGTACCTTTGCTTCCCTAGTAGTGTCAAGTACTAGCAACTCATCATTTAGGCCATTTTTCTTTAATGCAAAAGCTTACTAAAAATAGACTTTCTAAATTATGGAAAAGCTTTTGTTTCTGCGGTCAACAGACCAATTGTGAGTCATTATCAAGTGGTTACACCAGGCCACTTCCTATTTTCAGTCAACTGTATTGTTACTCTGCCATTTCCTTCATTTTTTTTATTGCGACCCTTCTCAATGTTTGTAGAGTTTTCTGCGATTTGAAGACAATACTTCCTTAGTTTTCTGAGTTAATTTTTTTAATATATTTTATTGATTATGCTATTACAGTTGTCCCATCTTCCCCCACCTGCCCTGCATACCCCTTCCCCCCCACACTCCCCCTCTTTAGTTCATGTCCATGGATCATATATATGAGTTCTTTGGCTTCCCCATTTCCTATACTATTCTTAACCCTCCCCCTGTCTGTCTTGTACCTACCATTTATGCTTCTTATTCCCTGTACCTTTTCCCCCCTCTCTCCCCACCCACCCCCTTGATAATCCTCCGTGTGATCTCCACTTCTGTGATTCTGTTCCTATTCTAGTTGTTTGCTTAGATTGTTTTTGTTTCTGTCTTAGGTTCAGTTGTTAATAACTGTGAGTTATCATTTTACTGTTCATATTTTCGATCTTCTTTTTCTTAGAAAAGTCCCTTTAACATTTCATATAATAAGGGCTTGGTGATGATGAACTCCTTGAACTTGACCTTATCTGGAAAGCACTTTATCTGCCCTTCCATTCTAAATGACAGCTTTGCTGGATAGAGTAATCTTGGATGTAGGTCCTTGCCTTTCATACTTGGAATACTTCTTGCCAGCCCCTTCTTGCCTGCAAGGTTTCTTTTGAGAAATCAGCTGACAGTCTGATGGGCACTCCTTTGTAGGTTACTGTCTCCTTTTCTCTTGCTGCTTTTAAGATTCTCTCTTTATCTTTCCTCTTGGGTAATGTAATTATGATGTGCCTTGGTGTGTTCCTCCTTGGGTCCAACTTCTTTGGGACTCTTGGAGCTTCCTGGACTCCCTGGAAGTCTATTTCCTTTGCCAAGTTAGGGAAGTTCTCCTTCATTATGTGTTCAAATAAGTTTTCCATTTCTTGGTCTTCCTCTTCTCCTTCTAGCACCCCTATGATTCCGGTATTGGAACGTTTAAAGAGGTCCTGGAGGTTCCTAAGCCTCTCCTCATGTTTTTGAATTCTTGTTTCTTCATTGTGTTGTGCTTGAATGTTTCTTTCTTTTTTCTGGTCCACACTATTGATTTGAGTCCCGTTTTTTCCCATCACTGTTGGTTCCCTGTACATTTTCCTTCATTTCCCTTATTGTATCCTTCATTTGTTCATCTAATTTGTGACCAAATTCAACCAAGTCTGTGAGCATCCTGATTACCAGTGTTTTGAACTGTGCATCTGATAGGTTGGCTATCTCTTGGTCACTTAGTTGTATTTTTTCTGAAGCTTTGATCTGTTCTTTCATTTGGGCCATTTTGGTTGTCTTGGCACGCCTGTTATGTAGTAAGGGGCGGAGCCTTAGGTATTCACCAGGGCAGGGCAGCCACGTCGCTGGGTTGTGACACTGTTTGTGGGGGAGGGGTCTGAGAGGGAACAATGGCGCTTGCTCTGCTCTCTGCCGGTTTTCAGTGACTTTCTGCACTACCCATAGTGTAATTGGGCCCCTGCAGTGCTGATTCTGGTGCTGATTTCTGGTAGGTGGGCTTATGTATGCTCTAGGACCCTGTGGGTCTCTCCAACAAGCTCTCCTGTGCAGCTGAGAGTTTCTCCCGCTGCTGCCGCCGCCTCAACTCCCACAAGAGTTTTCAATCAGAGGTTTTGAGGCTTTTTTTCCCTGGGCTAGAACTCTGGGTTGCAGGGTCTGTCTCACTCCCCATTTGTTCCTCCCGGTTTATCCTCACAAGGGAGTGGGACGCCCGGTCTGCAGCCGCCACCTCTCCCTGGCCAGTCGTACCTTTCCCCAATCTGCCAGCCACCGCCCCGCCACGCGAGTCCTCTTCGCCCCTCCTACCGGTCTGGATGTGTTTCTTCTTTAATTTCTTGGTTGTCGGACTTCCATACAGTTTGATTTTCTGTCAGTTCTGGTTGTTTTTTGTTTTAAAATTTGTTGTTGTCCTTCTTTTGGTTGTGCGAGGAGGCACAATGTGTCTACCTACGCCTCCATCTTGGCCGGAAGTCCCATGTGGTTGAGTTAATTTCTTAACATAGTACTGGAACTTCCGGAAATCAGCCTGGAACCTGTACCTGCACAAACACATGCCTAAACCATTACCATTTAGACCAGTTTATCCTATTTTTTTTTTAAGGTTTTTTAATTTATTTTCAGAGAGGGGGGAGGGAAGCAGAAAGAGAGGGAGGGAAACATCAATCTGTTGCCTCTCTCACGTCCCCAACTGGGGACCTGGCCTGCAACTGGTGACCTTTCAGTGCTCAGGCAGGCGCTCAGTCCACTGAGCCACACCAGCCGGGCAAATTTATCCTATCTTTAAAAGGTTGTGAGTTTCCATACTCTTTCTTGAAAACCTGTCTAGCCTATCTCTTTAGAAGTTTTCATAGTCATCTTTTCTATGCCTATTAAAGTGACTATTTGTTAATAGTTTCTTAAATAAGACACCAAAAGCATGTGTCAAAAGAAAAAGTAGCTAAATTGAACTTCATCAAGATAAAAAACTTTGGATCTTCAAAGGATACTATCAAGAAAGTGAAAAGACAACCCACAGACTGGGAGGGGAAATTTTGCAAATCATATGTAATAACAATCTAGCATCTAGGTTATATAAAGAACTTCTACCACTCGACGATGAAAAGACAAGTCAATTTAAACACGGGCAAAGGGTTGCCCTAGCTGGTGTGGCTCAGTGGATTGAGCACTGGGCCTACCAACCGAAAGTTTATTGGTTATACTCCCAGTCAGGATGTAGGCCTAGGGTGCAGGCCAGGTCCCTGGTTGGAGGTATGCAGGTGGCACCCAATTGATGCTCCTCTCACATCAGTGCTCCTCTTTCCCTCTCTCCCTTCCCCTCTCTCTAAAAATAAATAAAATCTTTTAAAAAGTAAAAATCAATAAACATGGGCAAGGGATTCGAATGTACCTTTCTCCACAGAAGATATACAAATGGCCAGTATGCACATGAGAAGATGCTCAGCAGTGTTAGTAGAGAAATGCAAATCCACAATGATATACCACTTCATAACCACGAGGATGGCTGTTATCAAAAAAGGCAATGGCTAATGTTGGGGAGGATGTGGAGAAACTGGAACCTTCATATACTGCTGGTCAGACTTTAATCATTGCAGCTGGTTTGGAAAAGGGTTTGCTAATTTCTCAAAAAGTGAAATATAATTATGATACGATCCAGCAATCCACTGCTAGGTATGAATGAATTAAAAACATTCACACAAAGACTTGTTCATGAGTATTTATAACAGAATTACTAATAATAGCAGAAAAGTGGGAACAACCCCAGTGTTCATCAGTTGATGAATGTGTAAACAAAACTGGTTTAATGAACTAGCTTCACAAATCTCTGTAAATCTAAAATTATTCTAAATTTAAGTTGATTTTAAAAGAAAAAAATCTTAGACTGTCTGGGGTAAGGTCTAATAATTTGCATTTTTAATTGGCACTTGTTTTCCACACACCCTGTTTCTGACGGGTGGTCACAGTCCCTTCTTTGAGAAACTCTATCCTAAGGTCAGCTCCTGGTCTGGCCTTCAGCCTAAGGCAAAACAGCTGTGTGAACAAGACCACTGCCTTCAGTAACTTTGCTGATTAGCATCATAGCAGATATTTGCAAAGTAGGTCAGCTCAGCCTCTGTTCACCTATGTTTTTAGGGATTAGTCAGAAGAACAGGTAGCTAGGTCGCTGGTCCCCAGCAGGAAAAGGTGTGGTGGAATAGAAAAGTAGGTACCTGGCTTCCATTTTCAAAGTAACACCCATCTTAATGAGTGTCAAAACACCTTAGTCACTTCTATTTTGTTTATGCTGCTTCCTTTCCATGTACCACTTCCTTGGGTTCCATCCCAGGTTAAAAAAAAATCAAGAGCCAAGCACTACCACACAAGTAAGTTGGTGAAGAAGGCCACAATAAATAATGTTCCCGGACCTTTGTTTTCAATAGTCACTGCTCCAGTCTTAATCTTCAGCCAGTCCCTGTCCCCTTCCACGGATAAACACCAGTGCTTGCAGGCTAGAGACTATATAGCATTGAATGGAACACAGCATAAAGATCTAGGTATAATAGACTAATGACCCCTAATAATTTATGCTACTTTATTTAAAAATATCCAGGGGAGTTACCCTGGCTGGGTAGCTCAGTTGTTTAAAGCATTCTCCCCATACACCAAGGTTGCAGGTTCGGTCCCTGGTCAGGGCACATACATGAAATGACCAATGAATGCATAAATAAATGGAAGAACAAATCAATGTTTTTTTCCATCTCTCCTCTTTCCCTTCCTCTCTCTCTCTCTCAAATCAATAAATAAAAATTTAAAAATATAAAAATGAAAAATATCCAGGGGAGAAAATTGGCAAGAAAAACGGGGGATATCTCAGACCTAGAAAAACAAACAATACTTCTGCGAGTTAGGTTATTTTGAAGTCCATGGAAAACATATAGGCATGAATGTTGTGTGATACAAGTTTTCTTTACATGGTCACTAGTCTGTGTTCTTCCTTTATCAAAAGAATGATGATACTTTTCTTTCTACCATACTTCTTCTCTGAGGACAGGGAAATAATACATCCTTCTCTTTGGTGCTCACACCCCACGTTGTATTCCTACGTGTCCCCTGCTGCTGTGTTGCTCAGCTAACCTGTATATACAGGTCTCTTCATCTTTGCACAATCCTTTGTTTTCTTAACCACTTCAATTACTGCTCACTAAGCTTCCTTCCCTTTGTTTCATTCCCTCTGTTCTGTTCAGAGTCTAGAAGTAAAGACCTGATTTCACCATTGATTCGTGATGACTTTGAGTGAGATCATTGCTAGTTAGGGATGATCATATCTGTGAAAAGAACTTCCCTTGAACTCAAAAAACAACTACAACAGAAACTTAAGCACCCATTATATGCGGTGCACTGTGGGCATATAAGGAAGTACTGGCATAGAAAAAGCACTGGACTCGAGCACCAATGGATCTGGATTCTAATTCCGGATCTGCCACCAACTTATGTTGCTAGCTTGAGCAAATCAACCTCCTGGGTCTCAGTGTCTTCTCTGAAAGTTGAGCATAGTATCACCAACTTTCCCAGTTTGCCTAGGATTTGCAATTTAGCACTGAAAGTTCTGTACTTCTTAGTAGCAGGTAAGCCAGATGGTTAGTTCCCCTCTTGGACAGGCTATCTGAGATCTTTTCTGGTTCTGACACTTCTGGGTCTAAGCTTCATGTGCTTTTCTCAAGGTATCTTGTTTATGCCCTTTAGAGAGTGTGGACTGAGTCACACACTCAGAGGGTGGTGGCTGTGTACGCAAAGCACTTGGAAGGCTTCCGGCCTCCTGACCTGTGATTCACAGGGGATGCTGCAGGGCATCATTCCTAACATCTCGGCAAGAGAGATCAGCTGAGGATGGTACACTCAGGCAAGAGACATGCTTGAGTTTCCCAGTGGGAAAGAAATTTAAAAACAATTGACTAATGAGAAGAATTTGTAGCAGATGTTGAGGCTGTCAGCATTCTTGTAAGTGAGCCAATGACCTTTCAAGCTACATCTACAACTGACTAGTTTCTTGGCCATCGTCCCAATGAAGGCTCCTTTGTTCCCAGTTTAGACTGATTCAAAACTGGCTTGGCAGTAAGGCTTTTAGCATCCTCAGATACAGACTTACTCCAGCATGAGATCATATGAAATCAGCTTTCTAATAAAGGCTTAAAAATTTAAATTAAAAAGAAATGAGTGAGTGACTGCCACTGCTGGTGTTGACAACTGAATCTGTTGTCTTATATTCATAACTTCCAAGGAAGGGATCCTTGAGCCTTGGCCAGGTAACTCAGTTGATTGAAACCTCATCCAATACACCAAGGTTGTGGGTTTGATCCCTGGCCAGGGCACATACAGGAATCAACCAGTGAGGGCACAAATAAGTACAACAACAAATCCACCTCTCTCTCCCTTCCCTGCCCTCCCCCCATCTCCTTCTCACTCTCTCTCCCATTCCTCTCTCTCGCTCTCAAATTAATAAATAAAAAAAAAGAAAAAAGTATTTAAGAAAGAAAAGAAAAGGATCCTTGGATGACTTGAATCCAGGGGGGAGACAGCTGGTCTTGGGTGGATTTACCACACTACAAGGCACTACAGAGGCTGCCTGAGCTGACTCTGAAACGAGATGCAGCATGCTGCAGATTGATATTTAATTTAAAAGCAAACCTCATAATCACCTTGTACATTTTCTGTGTGTCTGATTTCATTTCACCTGAAGGCTTAGTATCAGCTTCTATTTTGATCTCACGTCATAGAGTAAATTTGGCCTAAGTTTTGCTCAGTTGTTACTTCTTAAACAGCTGGATCCAAACACAGCCCCAAATAGGCATTGAGTGGCGATTGAATGCTCACTGAGAAAGCCAAAAGAGCTAGATTTACAGGAGCTATTTAAGGAACTAAGTAACAAAACAAGGAACTTCTCTAACTCAGCAAATTAAAACAGCAGTTATGTAAAGTCTCTTACTGACCCATGACCAATCAAACATACGGTGAAATCAAGCTCAACTGGTTTAAGAAATATGTGCCAGAAAGCAATTTCCCCAACCATATGTGCTTCTCTCCCCTTTCTTTGAGCTCTACTTGAGTGGAATCTAAGGCTATGTTAACAAAGGAAACTTTAGCCACAAGTTCATGAGTTAATTATCTGGACACTAATTATGACTCAAATGACAAGTTCTGTTTACACATAACCAAGACAAGTAGTAAAAGGCTCTAGAAGCATGAATATCTGCTGGAGATATTTTGGTGAGGCATGGTCAACCTGAGAGAGACCAGATAAATACGTAGGCCCTAGGCATGTGACTAAATTCTTTCAGTTGAAGAGTACTATGTGTCACCTAATGGACTGTGAAGAAATTAAAAGATATGTGCTGGTTTATCTTATAAACCCTAATGGGTGGTCAAAGTTCTCATAATTGACAATTTGGGCTACCTGCCCTATTCCCCAGCCTTTGAGTTTATTAATTCATCATGTGGGGCTGGACATGTGGAGGAATGGGTGAGAGACCTTTTAACTTCTATCTGGTAAGAAATTTCTGACAAAAGATCGAATTGGGTCAATCAGGCCCTGCTTGAGTGGCTCAGCTGGTTGGAGCATTGTGCCACACACCAACAGGTTGTGGGTTGGACCCCTGGTCAGGGCACATACCTATGTTGTGGGTTGGATCCTCGATCGGGGTGCATACAAAAGGCAATGGATCAATGTTTCTCACATCGATGTACCTCTCATTCTCTCTCCCTCCCTTCCTCTATCTCTAAAATCAATAAACATATTTAATCCTCAGATGAGAATTTAAAAATTGGAGCAAATAGGTCCAATCAAAGCCGAGTTTAGCCTGGAGTGTGTATTAGGACTGATCTGGCTTGTGGCACACTGCTCAGCCGTCCATGCTCCCTGATCAGGAGACATGCCACGGGCACCCATGGTGTGCTGGGGACATTTAGCTGAGAAGCACAACTCTCTCCCCGTATTTTTTTTCCTGTAAGATGGGGAGTTTGTAGGTGTAGTGAGTTCATGATTGAGCTTTTGGTCTGAAAGTCTCGTAGATTCCTGTTTTCTCTGGCAGGAAAAGATCTCTGCCTTTGGAAGTTGCAGAAATTGGTCAATACAAAAGTGAGGTTAGGCAAGCAAGCAAAAATGACTGATTAGGGAATTCTACAGATTGTGATTTTAAGCCCTTTCCATTTTTATGGATAAGCGTAAGTGAAATAAGACTTTTAAAAAGACGTTGTTTTTCTTTAGTGGTATGCACAAGAAAAGATTTCTTCTTCCCAAGTCCCTCAACCTAAGAAAAGAAGCTCTTTATGAATTTTCTGTTAACAGCCCTAAATGGAAAACAAGAAAAGAACTGGGCCCTCGTCTAGGAGTTCCTTCTTTTCTGAAGATGCACACTCTCTGAACTTCTATTATAAAGGAGTAGGTTTAATAGGGTATTTTGGCTCCCCATGATTTTGATGCCCACATAGGACAATATTGTCATTTCTGAACTCCTTTTTAACGACAGAGTGACAATGGCAAAGGAGGATGTCAACATGTCAAAGCACCCCAAGCTGGCAGACAAGAATGTGCCCAACCTTCATGACATGAAGGCCATACAGTCTCTCAAGTCACAAAGCTACTGAGGAAGGAACAGTTTTCCCAGAGACAGTTTCTATTGGGACCTTACCAACAAGCATACCTCGTACCTCCGTGATTACCACCATCTGCCCCCTGAGATCATGCCTGCCACCTTGCACCACAGCCATCCTGAGACCACAAAGCCAGCTGGTTTGTCTGGAGGGCAAGCAACCTGCAAGACTCATGCAAAGGAAGCCAACAGAGACACCTATAAGCCAATTGCTGGGTCAGCAACCAAGTTCCAGGGAGGGTAGAGGCAGATATGCTTGTGAACTTGGTCAGCCAACTCAGGTTAGAAGACATTGTTTTCTGTTAAATCAATCTATAGCCAAAAAAAATTTTTTTAAAGTTTATCTGGACCTAAGATACTTAAGTTCATTTACCTGTTTCTTCAAACTTGTATGATTATAAACCTAGAAACTCTTGAGTTCTATTGCCTTACTTTCACTTATTTATTCCATAAAGTCACTGAAGTTCCTCCCAGAACTTAAATTCTATGTCTCTCATCACAGCATATTCTAGTGCTGTGTCCTGTTTGTACACTGCTCTCTCTTTGTTTTTGTAGAGTGTATGTTGGTAGATCATACTTGCAAGTTAAACAATGAGACAATTTTTAATTCAGCTGTAAGAACAAAGGCCATGTCTTAGTGACTAATGTGGCCATAAGTCTAGTTGGTGCTCAATAAATTTTTTGATGATTATAATGACCGGTGACTTTTCACCCCTATTCTCTGTTCCAATGCATTTTTTATTTATTGGTCACAAGCTTAAAATTAGAACTCCTACTTTTGGGTATAATGTTACTCTTTTAATCCTAAGGAAATATTTTAAAAAACTGAAAAAAACATACATAGTGATTTATTTGAACAAACTCATATATTCAGAAGGACCATGGATAAGAAAATTATGGTGCAAATATTATAGTAAATTATATAAATTTTAAAATTCATTTACATAGCATTTAAAACAATGTATTTGTGCAAGTTAAGCTAAATAAACAAATACAAGAATGTATAGATGTTGGACTTAATTACATAAAAAATGCAAAGCAAAATATGGAAAGAAATAGGAGACTTCCACTCAAGATAGAGGGGTAGGTAGGTACACTTTACCTCTTCACACAACCAAAAGAAGGACAACAACAAATTTAAACACAAAAAGCAACCAGAGCTGCCAGTAGATCAAACGGTATGGACATCCAACAACCAAGGAGTTAAAGAAGAAACATTCATTCAGATTGGTAGGAGGGGTGGAGACGGGCAGCTGGGGTGGAGAGGGCTCACAACAAGGCGCTGGCTGGCAGACTGGGAGGTCTCATATTCGTGCGCGGATAAACCAGGAGGAGCAATTGCAGAGCGAAACAGACCACGGAACCCAGGGTTCCAGCATGGGAAAATGAAGCCTCAAAACCTCTGACTGAAAAAAACCTCTGGGGGTCAAGGTGGCAGGAGAAAGCCCCAGCCTCACAGGAGAGTTCATTGGAAAGACCCATGGGATTCTACGTACACAAGCTCACCCACCCAGGAATCAGCACCAGAAGGGCCCAATTTGCTTGTGGTGAGTGGGGGAAGTGACTGAAAGCCAGCTGAGAGCCAAGCAAGAGGCATTGTTCCCTCTTGGACCCCTTCCCACATACAGCACCACAATGCAGCAAAGTGGGCTGCCCAGCCCTGGTGAATACCTAAGGCTCCACCCCTTACAACATAATGAACACACAGAGACAAAAAAATAAGGCCCAAATCAAAGAATAGATCAAAGCTGCAGAAAAAGAACTAAGGGACAAGGAGATAGCCAACCTATCAGATGCAGAGTTAAAACACTGGTAATCAGGATACTCACAGAAATAGTTGAGTATGGTCACAAAATAGAGGAAAAAGTGAAGGCTATGCAAAGTGAAATAAAGAACAATATGCAGGGAACCAACAGTGAAGGGAAGAAAAACAGGACTCAAATCAACGGTTCGGAGCAGAGGGAAGAAATAAACATTCAACCCTAACAGAATGAAGAAACAAGAATTCAAAAAATGAGGAGAGTCTTAGGAACCTCTGGGACAACTTTAAACATACCAATATCCAAATCATAGGGGCGCCAGAAGGAGAAGAGGAAGAGCAAGAAATGGAAAACTTGTCTGAACAAATAATGAAGGAGAACTTCCTCAATCTGGTGAAGGAACTAGAAGTCCAGGAAGCTCAGAGAGTCCCAAACAGTTTGGATTCAAGGAGGAACACACCTAGACACATCACAATTAAATTACTCAAGATTAAAGATAAGGACAATCTTAAAAGCAGCAAGAAAAAAGGAGAAACTTACCTACAAAGGAGTTTTCCTAAGACTATCAGCTGATTTCTCAAAAGAAACCTTGCAGGCAAGAAGGGGCTGGAAAGAAGCATTCCAAGTCATGAAAGGCAAGGACCTACTTCCAAGATTACTCTATCCAGCAAAGCTATCATTTAGAATTGGAGGGCAGATAAAGTGCTTCCCAGATAAGGTTAAGTTTAAGGAGTTCATCATCACCAAGCCCTTATTATATGAAATGTTAAAGGGACTTATCTAAGAAAAAGATGATAATCAAAACTATGAACAGAAAAATGGCGACAAACTCACAACTATCAACAACTGAACCTAAAAATAAAAACACACTAAGCAAACAACTAGAACAGGAACAGATTCACCGAAAAGGAGATCACATGGAGGTTTATCAGAGGGGAGGGAAAGGGGGTAGAATGGGGGAAAAGGTACAAGGAATAAGAAGCATAAATGGTAGGTACAAAATAAACAGGGGGCAGGAGTTTAGAATAGTATAGGAAATGGAGAAGCCAAGAATTTATACTTATGACCCAGGGACATGATAAAAGGGAGGAATACTAGTGGGAGGGGAGAAAAAAAATGGGACAACTGTAATAGCATAATCAATAAAATATACTTAAAATATGGAAAGAAATAGAATAAAATATTAACAGGTTTGCTTCTAGGTTGTAGAAAGAAAGGCATATCAGTCAAGGTTCTTAGATGCATACAACACAAAACTGTATTGTTTTTTTTAAATGAAAAAAATGAGAATTTACTGAACACCAAACTTAGAAGACATGCAGGAATTAAGGCAGCTCCGAAAGACCAAGAAGTAGTAAAGAGGACACAGCCCCCACTGAACACTAGCACAGGCTGTGCAATCAAATTATCATGGGTGGTCTGTCTAGAGTACAGTCCCAGGCAGGAGCATCTCATCATTTCATTGGCTATGTCAAGATCATGTACTTCACTGGCTACAGCAGGGCCTCAGCTCAAGAAGAGGGAAGATGTCCCCACCTCAGCTACCATCAGGGGAAGCAGAACATTGCATCTGACATGCATGATCAACAATATAGGATCTCTCCCATATAGGAAGAGGAGTTGAAAATTGTACAACCAAACATTAACAAAATTCACAATTGTTTTCCTTTTGTGTGTTCTCAACAAATTTCAAATCATCTTCAAGGAACTTATATTACATGTGGAATCTGATAAAAAATAAATTACTATAACTTTTTAAAGATGTTATTTAAAAATCAATCAATCGATCAGTTGCTTTTCCCATGGCCCCAATTGGGGACCAGACCCACAACCCAGGCATGTGCCGATCAGTTGCTTTTCCCATGGCCCCAATTGGGGACCAGACCCACAACCCAGGCATGTGCCCTGATTGGGAATTCAATGGACCTTTTTGTTTTAAGAGTTTATTTATTTATTTTTAGAGAGAGGGGAAGGGAAGGAGAAAGAGAAGGAAAGAAACATTGATGTGAGAGAGAAACAGTGATTGGCTCCCTCTCGCATACCCCCAACCAGGCACCTGGCCCACAACACAGGCATGTGCCCCAACCAGGAATAAAACTAGCAACATTTTGGCCCAAGGATGATGCTCAACCCACAGAGCCACACTAGTCAGGGTTAAGCTAGTATAACTTTTTCCTTCTTTATACCACGAAGGGTAGCAGAATAATGCCATCCCAAAATATGACTGTATGAGTTCAGGACATGCCACCTTGAAACATGATGTTGCTTTGGTATACTGAATTTTGAGCTGTAGGCACTTGCAAAACAGCAAATGTACAGAAAGACTTTCTCTGTACTCCCCTTATCTGCCTAAAGACAAATCCTCCAATAGGGACTGAATTGTCATAAATATCCTCGCAGGGAGTTTCACAAACCAGAGAAGGTTGACACTTATTCACAGGAGAGGGGACTAGAGGGTGACACCACACTCAGATAAACTTGGTCACAAATTATCAGACCACTCATCGATTCTTCTAAGAGCCCATACATCTTTCCTATATGTGATTTCCTCTCTCCTGAGAGATCTATTTCCCCCTCTCTCCTTGCCCTGTTTGCTGGCATTTGATCCTGAATTTTAAGCCACATAGGGTAGTAACTTATTTTTCCCTAGTTATCTTTCATGTATACATAGGGAAGGTTCTCCTTCATTATTTGTTCAGGTAAGTTTTCCATTTCTTGCCCTTCCTTTCTCCTGGCATTCATATCTTTCAGATGTTGGAATGTTTAATGTTGTCTCAGAGGTTCCTAAACCTTTCCTCATTACTTTGAATTCCTGTTTCTTTCTTTTTTTTTTTTAAGATTTTTTATTTATTTATTTTTAGAGAAGGGTAGGGAGGGAAGGAGAAAGAAAGGGAGAGAAACATCAATGTGTGGTTACCTCTCACGTGCCCCTCACTGAGAACCTGGCCTGCAACCCAGGCATGTGCTCTGACTGGGAATCAAACCTGTAACCTTTTGATTCACAGGCCAGCATTCAATCCACTGAGCCACACCAGCCAGGATGAATTCTTGTTTCTTCATTCTGTTCTGGTTGAATGTTTATTTCTTCCTTCTGCTCCAAATTGTTGATTTGAGTCCTGGTTTTCTTCCCTTCACTGTTGATTCCCTGTATATTTTTCTTAATTTCACTTTGTATAGCCTCACTTCTTCCTCTATATTGCATCCATACTCAATCATTTCTGTGAGCAACCTGATTATCAGTGTTTTGAACTCTACATCTGATAGGTCGGCTATCTCCTCGTCCCTTAGTTCTTTTTCTGCAGCTTTGATCTATTCTTTAATTTGGGCCATATTTCAAGGTTGGGCAACCTACTTTGCTTGTTGTGGTGCCGTTGTGGGGAAGGGGTCAGAGGGAACAATGCCACTTGCTCAGCTCTCACCCTGCTTTCAGTCACTTCCCCTGCTTACCCACAAGCAAATTGGGCTCTTCTGGTGTTGATTCCCAGTTAGGACAGCTTGTATATGTTCTAGGACCCTGTGGGTCTCTCCAACAAATTCTCCTGTGAGCCTGGGAGTTTCTCCTGCCTCTCCACATGTTTTTATAGCCAGAGGTTTTGAGGCTGTATTTCCCCACCCTGGAACCATGGGTTACGCAATCTGTCTCACTCCCCAGTTATTCCTCCTGGCTTACCTTCAGCGAATGTGGGATATTCTGGTCTGCCAGTCGCCACCACCTGCCTGGTCTGCCACCTTGCCATGTGTCCTCTGGGCCCCTCCTACCTATCTGGATGAATGTTTCTTCTTTCACCCCTTTGTTACCGAACTTCCATATGGTTTGATTTTCAGGTAGTTCTGGTTGTTTTTTATTTTTAAATTTGTTGTTGTCCTTCTCTTGGTTGTGCAAAGAAGAAAAGAGTATCTACCTATGCCTCCATCTTGGCTAGAAGGCCAAAATTCTGCATTGCGATGACAGCTTTTGAATCTCTGTTAGCCACTCAGGCTACTGAACTCCCATTTAAGTCTTTCTATAGCTTCTGTATTTGAGAAAATCAATGCAATCACCCTGTCTGGAAATGAGGATGTGTCCATGGTTTTGTTATAACTCACCATACACACATCCTAATACACACACTGTTTAGTTTAGATGCTTAGATGCTTCCTATGGGGTAACCAAGTGAGAAGATCCTTCTGGTTTTTTATTTCTTAAGAAGGAGGGCAGTTAAGTCCCATGGTGACTCCAGAGTCTTCGATTACTCCAACTGCCTTCTAGCTGGCCACTGAGAGACTGAGAGAATAAAAAAGACTGGGGACTACTAGGGAAGTTTTTCTGTTTTCTGACCCCTTTACAAACATTTTATTTCTAAGGCATCAATTTCTTCTGTCCCAGCACAATATTTTTATCATTGGTTACTTATATAATGATAACAATTATTTGTGTTATTTAGTGGTGCTCGTTGGTCCCTGGGACCCCTGGTAATTTAAATGCTACCATCAGAAGAAGGTTCACAGTTTGGTCTCCAGCTGCCAGGGAACACAAGCTCAGACCCAGTAGCAGCCAGGCTTGTGTCTGTAGAAGGTAATGACTGGCATTAGAGAGCTAAGCAGCACACACTCATAGTTCACAGTAAGGCACTTGGGATGAGGTAGGAAAGCACAACACAGGCAGCTGGGCAAAGCCCCACTATAAGACGTGACAAAATCACGTATCTGTCCATGGAGCCCACTGAGCCATGGTGATGAGCCAGGTACCTTTGCTCTAGGCTCAACGAAGGCATTGGGTCATTGTCTCCCACCAGCCCAGCTTTTTGGGATCCATCTTTTGAGGACAACAGAGAATCCCAGCTTGGATCTTGTTTTTGAATAGAGGTGCTAATTCAGCTCACAGGAAAAGCAGTGGGGACCCTCATCTGGAGGTCTCACATGGCTGCCTTTATTATTTAAGTCAGGACATCCTGTTCTTCTAAATACACAAGGAGCCAAGTCTCACGTACACACTGAATAGTCAGAGGGAGGAAGTTCCCGCAAAACGGTTTGTCTCTCAAGCCTCCTGACTAGCTGTAGATACGCCCAACATCCCCCAAATCTGTTAGATTTTGAATTAGGGAATTTAGGATTTTTTTTTCTTTCCCAAGGAACAACATTCTCACCACCATCGGTATAAATAGTATTCTGAAAAATAAAGGTAACAACAAACAGACAAAAACTAATCAGACAGTTCAGGAAACCAGTGAGTCAAAAATATCTTTTTTATTCCTTTAAAAAAAAAATGTGTGTGCCTTAATTTACAAATAGGATCATATATTATATATATTCCCTCCTGCACCTTTTTTTCTCTTTGTCTCTGGTTTTATGGTTCTTGTTTCTTTCATCTCTGGCCTTGTCCTCGCCTACCTCCACCCCTCTTTCTTTTTCTTCCATTCTCATTCTTTTGTGGAAGAACAAATACGCCTTTATTTTCAAAGAGGCAGCCTCAAAAACATCGCCTATGATGAGGAAAAAATGTTCAGTCATTAAGAGCACAGGTTCTGGAGCCAGACTGCTTGGGGTTGATTCCCAGCTCTATTACTCAGTCCGGCAAATTACTTAGCCTCTCTGTCTTTGAGTTTCCCTACTTGCAAAATGGGAGTGCAGATAGCAATAATACCTACTTCTTAGGGACGTGGAGCAGATTAAATGAAGTCTTATTTAGAGCACTTAGACCAATAGCACACAGTAAGTGTGCAATGTATTTTAGTTCTTTGTCGGGAGCCGACCAACAGCCGACCTTTGACACAGTCGGGACGGATGAGGCGTGACTGCAGGGCAGAAGCAGCCATAGCTGGATCTCCTAGTCATCCTTCCCTGCATGCCTGCTGGTATTGATGGTTGGGGGTGGAATTTTCTGGCACTTGTATTTTACTGCTAAAAAACTGCACAATTCCCCTGATGCTGCTCAAAAGGATTTGTTAGTTGTAGAACAAAAGCCCCTGGACACTCCACCGCTTTCCACCTCCCTTGTTTGGAAAATTAATATTAAATCATAGGCAGACCAGCTGCCAAAGAAATGGAGGAAAATGAAAGTTCCCCTGATGGGCCAGTACCCCCTAGAATTCTTAGGACTATTACCCCTCCTATTATGATTTAAGTACATGGGAACAAAAATAAAGAAATGGGAGTATGTACAAATGATGTAGATGCCTTCAGGCGGAAAAGTTAACTATTCACCAAGGCAGATAAATCATAAAGACTTCAAATACCCTATAGAAAAGGTCGCTTTGTCTACTGAATTTCTTGTAACCTGCACTGGCTCATTAAACCCTGGCAAATGTTCTGTTTTGGGCCCAGATTTAACATTCTGTACGTCTGATCCTCATTGAATGTTTCAATAGCCCTCCTGGTTAGAATGATTTTTATTTAGAATAGTTATGTTGACAGTTCCTGGTGTTGCATTATGCTATCTAATGATTTATCTTGTAATCTCACTATGTATCAGTTCCTTGATTTATCCCTATAAAAATAAAATTCCTGAGCTTAAAGTGGGGCAGTTCAGACCAACAGGTCTGACTGTTTTTCTGCACCTCACCCTGTTGTCAGTCTCCTCTTCTTCGGGGACCCTGTGACCCGCCGAGGCTGGACCCCGGCAGTTCTTATTGACTAAGAGCTTCTTTTTCAGTGTTTGCATGTTTTAAAATACAGCTGTTCTCTTCCTGGCTATCTCTGTTAGCAGCTCTCTGTCATCTTCCTTCTCCTGTAGGCTTCTTTTCCTCCTTTTCCTCCTCTTCCTGTTGCCATAAATTCTCCTACTCCTCTTCCTTCTCTCTTATGTCTATTTTTTTCCCATTTCCTGTAGTAGCCACTGTAGACACAACAAGCCGTAAGAGCCTCACAGCCACCCACAGCCACTGTCGCAGATGGGGCTATCACAGTTTCAGCTGGCCCAGTTCAGGCTCCCAATCAGATTGCTTCCATCAGGAGTTGCACAATGAATGCCTTGGCAGCACCAGACATGACTTGCCTGAACACGGGAGAGACTCACACTTGAGCTCTTGGGTAAATTGTGAAGCTGGGGATACCATAAGGAGTGGAGCCTTTGTTTTCAAGGACTTCACTCCATTCTTGAGCCTCAGACCATAATCACTGCCATTAAGGAAGGGAAGAGGAACACAGTGGGAGTGGCAAGGCACAGAGAAGGTACTCTGTACATATTTATTAAATTAATGAATGGCAACTGCTTGAAGAGCAATCAGGGAAGGAGTTTGAGTTTTCTTACTGCCAACCACACGGCCCCAAAACTAGTGGCGTGAAACAGCAACAGTCATTTTATTACTGTTATCTCTCACGGTTCTAGGTGTTGGCCGGGCTAACTTAGGAGGTTCTTGCTTTCCTCTCACGCAGTTGAAGCCAGGCAGCGACTAGAGCAGCTGTCTCCTTGAAGACTTCTCCTGCATGTCTGCCAACACGCACAGCTGGTGCTGGCCGTCAGCTGGGAACTGAGTAGGGCTGTTGGCCAGAACACATACACATGGTTCTCCCATGGTCTGGGCTACCTCCCAGCATGACAGCTGAGTTCCAAGGGTGACTGTCCCCAGATATAAGCAGGAAGAAACTGCATTTCCTTTTCTAACCTAGGTATGACTCCGCCATGCTCAACTCCATGGAGTAAGTCACTAAAGCCAGGCCATATTACAGAGAAAGAGGATTAGAATCCACTCTTGATAGGGAGAGTGTTAAAGAGTATGATTTGTAGACATATTTTAAAACCACTACAGTCTTCAAGTTGTGGAGTGCTTTGGAATGTTTGGAGTATACCAGTTAGGGGTACTGTGTTTCTATAATTAAAGGGACGCCAGGCAAGAAACATATTCACTTCATTTTGACAGTGCTATGTCTTTGAACCTATAGTCACAGGGTCTAATTACCTCTTCCTTAGAGCTTTCCAAGACTCCATATCTTTTTTTTTTGGTAAGATTTTATTTATTTATTTTTAGAGACAGGGGAAGGGAAGAAAAAAGAAAGGGAGAGAATCATCAATGTGTGGTTGCCTCTCACGTGCCTACTTCTGGAGACCTGACCTGCAACCTAGGCATGTGCCCTAGACTGGGAATCAAATCAGTGACCCTTTGGTTCGCAGGCCCGCGCTCAATCCACTGAGCTACGTCAGCCAAGGCCCAAGACTCCATATCTTGATCATAGCCCTCCTTTCAGGTCTGACGCCCAGGGAGTGGGGAGATGAGCCATATACCACCTATGCCAACCTGTGGGCTTCCTGGGCAGTCTCACAACAAATGTATCAGCACTTACCATCTTCATTCAACAGCTACCATTCTTCCCTCTAGGGATTATTCCAGACAGGAATCTAGGAATCTGCCATTTCTTGCCAGGGCCAGAATAGCCCAGAAACAACTAGGTAAATACAAGACAACTAAGCATCTTATTTTCTTTCTTTCTGAGCCTATGACCAGGGAGATTAATACTGTGAGAACTAAAACAAATATTAATACTCTTCCTCTTACCTTTTTAGATCTTTTAGGCTGGACTCATAACCAAATTAAGAGAGACAAATTAACAGGAGAAAATATAAGTTTAATACATAGCCATGAGGAATTCATAGAGGCATGACCATCCCTGAAAATTCTAAAGACAGTGAAGTAACATTGGGTATTTTTGGTCAAAGGAGAAGGGAGGGGGACAGGGTATTAGATTTCAGAGTTAAGAATGGGTGATTTGCAGGTAGTTAAAGAAGAGGGGAACACACATGGTAGGAAAATCCTTGCTAGGTGACTCAGAAACAATGGGACATGGGTTATTTAGCTAACTGGCACCTGCCTGAAATCCACGTATTTAACCATACTTAATTCGAATTAGGCTAAGACAACATCTTAAACTCTCCTTCCTGAAGCAGGTTTCTCTGTCTGAACCTCTTAGACAGGAAAGGGGAGAAAGGTCAAAGTTCCTTTCTGAATCGTTTGTTTCTTAATAAACAGCTTAAAATCAATATCCTAGAAAGCAGCTTCAGGGTGGCAGAATGTTTGTACCTTCAGTAGTAAGATGAACAAAGAGAGTAAAAAAACAGGGAAATCATCTATACTGAGTCACACACACAGCCATGTGCAGGCCAAGATCACAAGCTTTCAAAGAGATAGTTCTAATCCTAGCTCTGCCATTTATTAGCTGTACATAAAGCAAATCATCGGTCCTCTCAGCTTCCCCATCTATGAAATGGGAATGGTAATAATACCTACCTCGTAAGCTCATCAAGCATTAAACAAGGTGATGCGTGCAGTGTAGGTAAACTTGGCCCTACAAACTCAGTTGTAAGAAGTTATATTTACCACAGTTTAAAAGAGTAATATTTTAAAATATTTACTATTCTACCTGCCATCTGCTCTGAGCTCCTCGGGCACTTTTCGTTGGTTTAACTCATGTAACATTTATATCGCCTGTGTAGGTATACATGTGCATGTGTATGTGTGCATGAACACACGCAAATATGAGTGTCCAATTAAAATGCAAACATTTTGAGGATAAAAACAAGGTCTTCCAGTTCTGTCTCCTCACACTGAATGAGACAATACCTTGCAGATGTTCAATGAGTATTATAAGACCCTCTTTTAATAATTCATGATTTTGTCTCATTGAGGCTGATCTAGCCTGTTGAAACCAGTGAAAATTGTCAAATTGGTGTAGCCTGATCAATGGAGCATACTAAGACTTCAGTGCATGGTGGGCAAAAATGAGGAAGCAGGAGCAGGTAGATAATGACGCTAGAAAGCTGACCCACCAGTAGAGTTGGCCACGGAGGGAGCCACCTACCCAGCAGTGTAAATTAGCGTCTGCATTCACGTGGTTCATCTGGTCAGTGAAGACAGTCATAGAAGTGTCCAAACTTTTGTGACAACTCAAGTTCAGTGTATGACAATTCTGCATTTTGGGGTTTCAGTTCATTTAAGGATCATGACCTGTCTAGGAGCTACAGGTATCAGAGATAAGGTCCAGCCCCTGGGAAAGTGGGCTGGTGAGAGGCAAGCAAAGTATGTCTGTCAGCTCTGGCCAGGTAGCTCAGTTGGTTAGAGCATCGTCCTGATTCGCCACTGGTAGCGGGTTCAGTCTCTGTTCAGGGTCAGGGTACATGCAAGAATCAATCAATCAATCAATATATAAATAAGTGGAATAATAAATTGATGTTTATTTCTCTCACTTCCCCTCTCTCTAAACTCAATAAATGAAAATTTTTAAAAAGAGTATACACAAATTATCTAAAAAATCTATTTAAATACTACTCCTTTTTCCAATCACATAACTGCATGACTAGATTTTCTTCATATACTTTAACCAGAACAAGTCACAACAAATTGAATTCAGCAAAGAGAATCCAGTTGTTTTTATTAAAACAGACATTAAATAAATTTGCAAAAATGTAAAATAAAGTCACTCTTCTCAATAATACATTTTTGTTTTGGAAAACTTAGCTATCTTTTATAAAAATATGTTACTTCTCTTATTTTATTATTTTTAATGAATTAATAAATTAATGTTAGCCCTGACTGGTGTGGCTCAGTTGGTTGGGCATCATCCCACAAAACAAATTTGCCGGGTCAATATCAGTCAGGGCACATGGCTGGTTTGGGGTTTGGTCCCCAGTCATGGGGGCATACAGGAGGCAATCAATAGATGTTTCTCTTTCACACTGATATTTCTCTGTCTTTCTCCCTCCTTTCTCCTCTCTCAAAAAATAAGTAAATGAAATCTTTTTTAAAAAATTAATTTTAAGCCCTGGTTGGTGTGGCTTAGTGGATTGAGCACCGGATTGCAAACCAAAGGGTTGACGGTTCGATTCCCTGTCAGGGCACATGCCTAATTCGCAAGCCAGGTCCCAAGTAGGGAGTGCATGAGAAGCAACCACACATTGATGATTCTCTCCCTCTCTTCCTCATTCCCTTCTCCTCTGTCTAAAAATAAATGAAATCTTAAAAAACAACAACTACAAGATTTATCACTGTAAGGAAAATGGAGTCAGTCAGGATATCCTGGGGACTGGGACCTAGCAGTGTTTTTATAACTGCTTAAGGGCCCACACACACAGAATCAAGGTCTGTTGTATAAGCAGTGACAGTCTCTGTTGGTGCCCTGCTGGTTTTATGTGCACTTAGTGTACTCGGGAGTCAGGACTTTCTGCAGTGTGACTGGAGGCTTGCTGCACACGTATTTCGCCCCACCCCGGAATAAAGGCGTGTCAGACATCCAAAAACAAAAAATTAATTAATTTTAGTAGCTTTAATTTCTAACTCTGTAAATACTGATAGGTATAATTCATACCAACAAAAGCATTTTTTGGTTCTCAGCAACATTTCAAGATATAGAGAGGTTCTGAGACCAATACTTTGTGAACCACTGCTCTAACAATTCTTAAAAATCTAATTCTTCCCTTTACCTTGTTAAAGAGAAAATCACAGGCCCAAAATGGCATCACTCGTGCTAAAGGCTATAATCGAATTGCAATTTTGACCTTCACCAGAAATGTAATTTTAATCAACCAGTCTGACTTTTCAGGTGGACACCAGTATCTAGCTTGCTCTCTTTATTCCCCATAAGAAAGAGAGGCAATCTGCATGATAAAACACTTGCCTTTCCCTTCCCAGAAAACAAGATGTCCTGGCCTAAAAATAATCCTTTCTTTTTCTTTGCTAACAGCTCCCTTGCCCCACCCTTCTTCCTATTAAAAAACCTTCCATTTTGCACAACCCCTTGGAGCTCCCTTCTAGTTGCTAGAGGGGATGCTGCCCCATTCATGAGTTGCTTAATAAAGCCAATTGAATTTTACTCAATTGAATTTTGTACTTCAAACCTTCTTAAACTCTCCAAGTTCTTCTAAAGACTTCAGATAAGCAGAATACTGAGAAACATGTAAGCCATTTTTGTTTTCTGTCCTGATACTTAACCTTCTCTGAGGCAAAGAATTAACTGGGTGATTAGAATGGGCGAAGAAAGAGAAAAAAGTAACTCAAAATATTATCTGGCACTCATGTAGAAAGCACTCTGCCTAGTGCCTACACTCAGTAATGGCTGGTGTCATCATCATCATCACCTTCATCTTCATATTTTTAAAAATTTTTATTTATTGGTTAATTTGAGATAGAGAGTAAGGGAGAGAGAGAGAGAAAAATCAACTTGTTCCATCATTCATGCACTCAGTGGCTGACTCCTGCATTCGGTCTGACCAGGGATCAAGCCTATAGCCGTGGCGTATGGGGATGACGCTCCAACCAAGTGAGCTACCCGGCCAGGGCCTTCATCTTCATGACTTATTATTTCATATTGTTCATGCTTCTCATGGTGTTTATATGTCACTGATTCTTATACTTCCAAATGCTTAAAACAACATATCCTACAGAATCTCTTAAATTCAGATCTTCCATTTCCTTATGATTCAAAATACTGTCACCTCCTCACACAGAGTGGGAGCCTGTGATACTTGTGAACAGATCACACTCACAGAAATGTTTCCTCTTTTATCTCTTGGGAGAGTTTAGACTTTGAAGTTACTATTTCTCTGAAGGTTTTTTAAAACAGGAAATCTTAAATAGAAAGACGAAGCTAGACATCATAAATGAAAGCCAGAAAGTAGCAGGGCAAGTAAGTGGTTGACTAAACAACCCCTAAAGTTTCTCACCATCCCTGAAACAAAGTTCTCTTGTTGAAACCTTGTAACTGAGGAACAACTATTAAGGACATGACTTTTTATTACAATTTCAATGGAATTTTTAGAAGTGTGACTCAACAGATCTCTGAACTACAGTAGCATGTGGGAATGAAAAGCTGACAGGCTTTGAAACTGGAAAGATCTGGGTTCAAATTCAACTTAGTTCTTTACTATTTGTGTAATGTTAGCAAAAGAGTGTGTCTTCAAGTTCTAGTTTTCTGTTCAGTGTGGAACCCCATGTGGCTCAGTTTCACATTGAAAGAAACAAAGCCCAGTAGCCAAAATTCTTTTTGGAGAAATACCCATCTTATTTGCTTTTTTCAAAGAATATTAAAGGAGGTTCAATTTATCACCCATAGCAGTATGTAAAATCCTCTTTTCTTTCTCTTTTTCCCGAAGTTGCTCCCAAGCTTATTCTCTACAACTTCTCAAATCCTTCCTCATCCCTAGCCTACAGGACCAGTGGTTTATTTCTACCTTCTTTCTCTCCCTTCGACCCATATTTTAGTTCTTATTATTTTAAATTTTGTGTTATCTTAATTTGCTCTTAGCCTGCATTCTCTATATCCAAGAAGACCCTGCAAGCCAACATCCTACCCTTGGGATCCTTATTAAACTGAATTTATTAAATTTCTTAACTGAACCTGATGCAGGTGATCAAAAACACTAGCTTGGGATTTTTACTAATGACCTAAAAGCTAATCATCCTTATTAGCTACGATACTAACCAATTGTTCTAAAATTGTTTTAGTTTCTCCATTTTCAAAACTGAGAAGATAAAGCTAACCAATCTGTTTCCTTGGAGTGAGCACAAGTTGAACACAATTATTGTTGGCATTTATCCCATAAGATAGACACCACTATATTGAATAAAAAGAACTGCTTATTTTAAATGAACAAGTGGCTAGAGTAACAACATATAAATAACAAACTAAAACCAAAGTAACTGTGGAGTGGAAGAAGGACCAGGAAGAGAAAGGGTAACCATTATACAGGTAAACCAGAATCATTTCTCTCTACAGGAGAGGTTTTTCAGTCCTAATCCTTAATGTCCTCATACTGCAGACTGTCACAGAGCACGCCTCCTTCTGTGGCAAATTTTTCTCTCGTCTGTGGACCCGCCCTGCCTACTTGGGTATGTCAAGCCTGATAATTTCTGAGGGAGAAAAATAAGCCAGTGTTTTTTGACAACATAACCAACTAGCCCTAATAGAAATGTAACCCACTTACACTAATTATTAAATTCTTCTAGAAAAAACCTATCTTAAAAAAAAACTATAAAATATAAAAAAATATAGTCCTGGCCAGGGAGTTCAGTTGGTTGGAGCATCATCCTGTGTGTCAAAAAGTTGTGGATTGGATTCCTGGTCAGGACTCATATCTAGGTTTCAGGTTTCATCCCTGACTGGGGTGAGTGCAGGAGGCAACTGATCAATGTTTCTCTCCCTCCTCCCCACCATCTTTCTAAAATCAATAAACATATCCTTGAGTGAGGGTTAAAAAAGAATTTTAAACATTATATATATATATATATATATATATA
>VMDR010011139.1:5812-29252 GCA_007922815.1 Macrotus californicus | reverse complement strand
ATATGATTTTAAGAACCAAATGCCTAGAAATAAATTTAACAAAACGTGAAGCAGGGCCTCCCCACAGAAAACAATGCAATGTTATCGTGAGAAGTTAAAGAACTCAATAAACAGACAATAAACAGAGTTAAGATGTTAATTCTTCTGAAATCAAAATATAGATTCAGTGTAATTCCAATCAAAATCCCAGTCACCAAAAGCTTCCCATGTAGCCCGACAAACGACTGGAGAATGGGACAGCACGTAGATAAGAAAGCGTTCCACTACACAGAGTAGCTAATTAGACAACACAGCAGCATGTTACAGGTACAACTGTACACATAGATGTGTTACAAGGAGCTGGAGGACGAAGAAATCAAAGGCACAGATAAGGTGGTGATACTGCGTCATGAGAAAAAGTCCGGGATGGTTACTCTGGCACACAATTTATAAAAGATGGCAACCCCTAACTAACACTGGCATGATTTGCTCTACTTGCTTAAGAAACACCCAGAACTGGAATCGCCTGGGTGGGGTTTACAGGTTTGGGCGATGGAGCTCTGGCAGGGAGAGGAAAGAGAGGAAGTCATCCTGGGGACAGCCACCCACGGCCCTCTCCCTGCTGACATCAGCCTCTCCCCAGGCACTTTGTCAAATGATAACTCTAAGAAGCCCTTTGTATGCCGGTATGGTACTATTGATCCATTTTCAGCAAAGGGAAACGCATGCACCGTCTTCTCCTTCACACTTTCAGTTTCTCATTGAAGTAGATATGGGGTAGAAACCAAACACCATCTCTCACTACTATCCAAAACACCCCAAAATAAGATGACTAAATCTGAAAAAAAATGGAATTTGAAAATCACAGAGTCAGTTCATGTCACTAACCCACACAAAGAAGCAACACGGATCGGAGTCCACAAATTGACCCATCTTGAGGATATGTCCCCACATTCACTCTTAGCTCCTCCCAGTTTTGCCTATTGTGCTCTAACTTCATCTGACTTGAGTGGGTGAATTATCAGTTTGTGGATTTCTAACCCCCTACTTTTCTCTCTTCCTTCTACTGGTTTCATTTTTGTTTGGGTTTTTTTTTTTTGCTATTCACTACCTATTCTGGGGCCTATATCAGAAGATAATGGGGAAAAAAGAGAGGTTTGAATGTAACTAATTAAATGTCAGGGAAAAGGTGAAAAATACCTGAACTCAGGGTTTCTAAATTTTTATTTTTTAAAGGGTTTTTTCCCCCCCAGAGAGAGGGGAAGAGAGGGAGAGAAACATCAAGAAGTGAGACATGGCCTGCAAGCCAGGCATGTGCCCTGACTAGGAATCAAACCTGTGACGTTTTGGTTCGCAGGCTGGCTCTCAATCCACTGAGACACACCAACCAGGGCTCCAAATTTTTAAATTAGTATTATTATATGTGGTTTTCCTTTATCCAGCCTCCCTTTGTCTCAGTCTTTTTTTTTTAATAGTCTCCACCTGCCTATGTTAAATAATGAAGGTCATTTGGGCTAGGATGTTGTTTGTTCTTGGTTGAGAATATTTAACTGTGCAACTTCCTGTTTAGACATGCTTTCTGAGGATTTTGTTATTACAAATAATTTTTTTTGATTACTGAATTCCAGATGTAATGAAAGAAAAACACATTTGAATCATTATCTTGCTAGACTGAGTTCTATATATAACTAAAATTTCTTTCAAAAGGAGCAAAATCATCTTCTACCTTCAAAACATGCTCTTCCTCTTTTATTCTAAAAATACCTCAGTTGGTGGCACCACCATTCACTCAGCTGCCTAAACTAGATACCTGGAAGTAAGCCCTGACTCCTCCCTGCCCCTCACTTTCCACCCTAGCAATCAAGAATCCTGCTGATGCGTGTTTCTCAGTTAAGAGGTGGACAAAGTGTCATTCCCCTTTGGCTCCACTTGGATGTGTCCCTAGACACAATTTTTCATTCCATTGACTTGGAAGCAATAGGATTGATCTTTATTTCCTAAAGCATATTTACCAAAAAAAGCCTTTGGAAACTGGAATAAAAAAAGAATCCTGTAGAGTTCACCAACTTCATTTCTTGGTGTCCCTGACTTTCCCCCTTCCCCAGAGAAGCTGCCCACATCTGCCTCACCAGCCCTTGCTCCAAAGGCTCCATTGGTCTCCTACCACAACTCTTGCCACTGGCCTCCCCCCCTCCAATCTGCCCTCCACACAGAATGCTCTATCTCAGAGGAGACTATATGAGGTCTGTCCAGAAGGTATCCAGCCATGTAATATAAAAAATAGAGGCATTTATTGAAGATGCAAGATACAAGAAACATTGTACATAGGACAATGATGCCTCAGTCCCCTTCAAAGTAAGCACTTTGGGATCTCACAGTTTTCCCAATCACCATCAGCTGCCCAGTTGTATTTTCCTGAGTCTCATCAATGGTCTGAAATCTCTTCCCTTTCAAAGGTGATTTTAGTTTTGGGAAAAGCCAGAAGTCTCAAGGTGCCAAATCTGGGCTGTAGTGGGGCTGAGTCAACTGAGCAACTTGATGTTTTGCCAAAATCTCTGCATGAGAGACATGATGCATGAGCAGGAGTGTTGTTGTGATGAGGCTGCCAGTCACTAGTTGCCCATAGCTGTGGCCTTCTGAATCATCCAAATAGTTTCCACAGAGGAATGTTCAAGCTTAATGCAAAATTTGATGCAGATTCATTGCTGTACTTGCTCAGTCATTTTGAATGCAACAGCCACACAGCACACATGCATCTACCACCCCCACTGACTAGAACAGTGAAGTCATCGTTGTTCATGCATGCGCATTCCAGTCCACTCTCCTTGGCTGCCAGGTGACATCAATGTCCTTCCTGCAAACCATTCTCATGATGTTAACAATGGCTGGACTTTTTCCGGACAGACCTTGTATATTCAATCAATAGCTCCCTGCAGCCTTCAGAATGAAGGTCAAAGGCCCCAGCCAAGCAGAGAAGGGCTCTAGGATTTGTTTCTCTTTTCAGACTCTTTGTCCACCATTCCCAAATTTGCACTTTATACTCTGGCAAGCTGACTTCCTTGTGGTTGCCCCACTGCCCCCTGCTCTCTCCTACCTCCATGCCTTTCTCATACCAGAAGCCTTCCTTTACCCATTCACTACTTTCTGCACCTAAGCACTTTCAGGAGCCCCCATCACTGCATTCTCTACACTGGCTTGTAACTACCAGTTTGTGTCCCTCTCCTCATTCCATTCCGTAACTGTCTTCCCTCTGCATCACCAGCATCTAGCTTGGCACACAGTAGGTGCTCAACAAATATTCACCGAATACAGTGGATGGAGAGTTGCATAGATAATATGGATATTTAAATAGCTTAGAAGTTAGGTATATAAAACATAATGTACAAAAGAGTAAAAACAAATATGTTTTTGAAACTTTTTCATTGGTTTGGACCAGAGCACAGAACCAGTCCTTTGTTCTTCCCACAAATCAGTGGCACCCAGCCAATGCATTGGATTGCTGTTGCTTCCTGAACAATCAGAGTAAACATCTATTGCATTACTTATTAAATGCAGGTGCTGAGTGCTTCACATGGGTTGTCTTATTTAATCTGCTGAACTACCCTATTAGGTAAGAACTATTGTTAGATATGAGGAAACTGAGGCTTAGTAAAAATAATGTTAGATCTCGGTGGAGCTGGAATTTGGAATTTGACATCTGGTCCCAAAGTTCATGCTCTTAACCATTCCAATTTCCATGGGAGTTAGGGTCAGAAGGCAGTATATTGAAATGTAGAGTCAAAATTACTCTTGGGAATATCTTTTCATCAGGAATCTATACCTCTTTGGCAGGAAGTTAGAACACATGTTAAAATTCATAGGCACACACTCGTAGTCCAGGTCCTCCAGGCAAAGTCAGGGGCTCTTTCAGTCTTCACTATAATCTGCTATGTATTTGACTTGTCTCCTTGACCACCATTGTAGTACTAATGCTACAGCTCGATATCCTTTTTCTCTCTCAAATCTTCAAGATCTCTGTTAGAGTGAGCAAATCCACACTTGTGAACCACATTGGAGATGGACACCCCATCCCTCAGGAAGCTCACAGCCACTCCTGCACTAGGGTTGAAACTAACCACTGCTGGGCACTAGCAGAAGAAGATGGCTTGCATGTGGGAGCCATGCTGCACGGGAATAAAAACTGCTAGAATCACACTCAGCAGGGTGAGATGTTTACCCGGAGAGGATGTGAAAAGCCCAGTTTCGAAATAGCAAATTCCTGTACCCTCATCCTGTCTTCCTGTGGGACCCTGGGTGGAACGGCTGGTCTAATTGCCAACTTTATGTAAATGGCTCCCTTCTCACTCAAATGTGTGCCTATTTGAGTTTATGTAAATTAAATACACAGATGAAATGATTCCATTACATCAGGACCTCCCATTGCTCAGGGTCAGGGCACCTGATGTTGACAATGATATCCATTTTTATTTTGAGATCTCTATCGTGGAGAAATGGGATAACTGGCATGCAGTTCTTCCTTTCCTCTGACCTAAATCCCTTAAGTGACATATTAAAATGGTTTCTACCTGCTTCATTCTTTTCAGACGTAAAGAACAGATGCCTAACCCCAGTGTCTCAAAAACGGTACTTGCAACTCCTAAACTTCCTGTGAAGTCCGCATTTCTTTTCTTTGCAATAATAAGATTAAATCATATGTTTGCAGTGTCATTGAATGATAGATAGATAGGTAGATGGATAGATGCAGAACTGAAAATATGGGCTAATAAATGCATTTGAAATTCCTTTGAGAAAGTTTAAGGAAGCCCACTGTTTTCTCATGGGAAATTATGATTCAGGCCTTTTTTTTCTGTTTACACTAAGTACACTATGGCCAAACTCTAATTAACTTTAGGTGAAGGAGGTCAACAACAAAAGAACTGAATTACCATAGAGGAATCATCAACCCTCATAGAACACAAAGAGTACAATGGAAACCACTATATGAATTTTTTGGTGGACATAGTAGCTTAGCAACACATATTTACTTCCTGTTATAAAAAAATATGGGTCCTATAAAATAAAGAGTTCCTGCATGGTTAATCATATATGCAGCCAGTTTTCCTTGGAAATAAATGGTCATGTGCCGCTGTCTTAAAGAAAAAGTTTACATTAGCAACAAGGTCAAGTACAGAAATAAAAACACTGCAATGACAAGTCCAAAGTTCCTAGCAGAATCATCCCAACTCAAATCAAGATGCTCCTGATGCTGGCTTTCAATGCCACGGCCACTCATCACAGCTCAGGGAGCCTTCCTGGCAGTGGAAAGAGCTGGCGCTCCCAGGGGCTCTGTCATTTGGGTCGGGCCACAGTCCACCCAAGCTAGCAGGTGACAGTAGGCCTTCCCCATTCCACACACCCCTCAGGCTGCATGCTGCATTCCTCAGGCTCCAGTGTTTTAAACTCTCGTCTTATATTTTTTAATATGGTAAAATACACATAATATAAAATTCACCACCTTACCCGTTTTTAAGCACACAGTACAGTGGCATTTAGTACATTCAGGTGGTTGTACAGCTTTTACCACCATCATCTCCAGAACTCATTTCACCTTGCAAAACTGACACTTACTGCCCATTGAACACTAGCTTCCATTCCCTCCCCACAGTCCCTGGCAACCACCCTTCTACTTTCTGTCTCTATGAATTTGACTTTTTTAGATACCTCATATAAGTGGGGTCATAGAGTATTTGTCTTTTTGTGACTGGCTTATGTCACTTAACATAATGTCTTCAAGGTCCATCCATGTTGTAGCAGGAGTCAGGATTTCCTTTTTTTTTCTGGCTGGTTAATATTCCATTTGCCATATTGATTTAGTCTTATCTGTAGAATATTTGTGTGCAGTGAGGAGATAAAAGGTTAATCATATAATTCGCCCACTCCTCTCATCCCCTCTGCAGTGAAATTGATACCTGGGGTATCACGTTGTATCTATCACTAAAGGGGCACGGAACAGTCCCTTATAGGAAAATCCCTTATAGGAAAATGTGGTGAGAGTATAGCTTAGACCAGGACGGGTGTTCATGTGCCTTTAACAAGTCCACGGTTGGGCTTCAGGAAGTTTGTGAGTTCCCTGAAACTGAAACCAAAAGTGTGGGCCTTTGTCTTTTTCTGGGAAAAGAGTCCTTAGTTTTTCTGAGCTTTCTGAAAGGATCCTTGGCCCCCAAATGCTAAGTATCACCGGTCTCAGTGACCTTTCATTAAGGTTGAGCTGGGATGAATTGCCATTGCTCCCTTCCATTTGGGCACATGGTGACATGAGATGGCAGTGCTGCTGTCCTCTGAAGCACTTGTGACTATGGAAACTCCCCACTGTACCTCGGCCTCCCAGAGCACCTGCTTCCCAGGAGTACATTCGAAGGATGATGGGGTTGGCTGTGTTTGGTCTAATTATCCTTTATAATAGGTAAGAAATTATTTTTCACTATGACAGAAAAAATAATACTCAAAATATTTGTACAAGATTCAATGTCAAACTAGTATGGTAATGGGAAGTAGAAAAAACATGAAGCTTGTGCTCTGATCTTGAAGAACTGGAACTCATGTGAGAGAGACAGGGCTTAACCACCAACGTTAAACACTACTCAGGTCCTCAACACTACCAGTGAATGACACATACAAGCCAGATATGTGGCATCAACCCAAATTTGCTAGAGGAATGGTCTTAGGGTCACAGTCTGTTTGAATCATGCTGCCCAATGGAGAAAATTCCTATTGATGCTAGCATCTAGGAAAAATCTGACTTTAGGTACAAACTGGTACGTTTTCACTGCTTTGAAAAGAAAACTATGTGACTGACCTCATCTTCCTTTAAAATTTGGCCACCAGGAAGCTCAGAGCCATATTTCTGGCTCAACAATGGCAATTATGTAAGTCCAAATATTCTCCACATATTTGTTTTATTATCCAGCCTTCTTCCGTTCCTCATACTTGACCTTCAATTTATGTTTTCTGTGGTCTGGATTCTATTTTTGAATTTGTATTTATTTCTTCATTGAGTTTGCACTGCTCACTGCTGCAGTCCTTGGTAGAATGAGACTTATTGTCTGTGACACAGACATTGAAAGGAGCTGGGGTCTAACTAGGAGACAAGATTGATATCTGCTATGCCAGTATTTCCTGCTTCCCTCCAGGTAAACTCCCCACCCTTCTCCGCCTGCTCTGAGTCTCCCTGCCAGGCTGTAGGTTGGTAGTTGCTGTGTTCTTTCACCAAAGGCCCCAATTCTTAAGGCCTTCTTATGTTTGTAGCTATAGCTTTCTTGGGTTTTAATAAGTTTCCTCCTCCGGCTCCATCAGTGCTAAGAGAAGCAACAGCTCCTCCTTTCCACTCCTGAGGGACCCAGGGTGTATCCCCAACCCTTACTGGTTTCTTTCAGCCATGCCCATACCTATGTAAGTAGTGGCTGTGCAGGCTCCTCAATTATTCCATTTGGGTGTGAGCTGGGATGGTGGCTAAGTCTATGAGAACGGGTTGGTTTTTTTTGCCATTTCTCCATACACACAGGATGCTTTGTGTGCATCTCTGTGACAGCACCAGCTCCCTCTTGCCTCTTAATCTTTATACATTCTATTCCTTCCACCTGAAAATCCTTTTCCTTCAGTTCATCTCCCTCAATTCACTTCTGCACACTCATGGTAGCTCAGTGGATGCTACCACCCAGACTTACCCCTCTGAACTGTCATTCTTTGTTTCTGAGTCTGTTCCTTTGGACTGTAAGAGCAGGCTAGTGCCTGATTATTTGTTGTGTTCCCAACACCCAGGATTCAATAAAAATTATTGACTGGATGAATGAATACACAAGTGAATACAAGGCCCCTGGCTTTTCCATTGTGCAGGGCTGCCTCTGGGCTGGGCCCTATACTTGCCTGCAGGGCTGCCAAGTGTTCCTTCCCCACAGACTGCTGTGTTGGCCAGAGGCCCCGCGCTGCCTGGGGAAAGCACAAAGATGGGATGGGATGGGTCCACAGAGGGTGCCCCAGGGGGTGTGCTTGAGAGATACTGATGGAAGATGAAAGATGAGAAGAGGAGGTGAGGTCACTGAGGGAACCCCAGTGAGACTCTTCAGCTTGACTCTAAGATAACTGGGAATCACTCAGGCTCCAAAGAGCAAGATGGCACCAAAGGGACCCAAAAGGAGGTAATTTTGAAGATGGATTCAGAACAAATGGGAGGAGAGAGTACTTCAAGGACAGAGCATCTGCTGAGGGGCAGAGGGAATGATGCTGGAGCCATGAGAGATAAGGAAGAAAATGACCATGAGCATTTCCCACAAAACTAATAAGTCTCACTCTTTTTTTGTCATCTCCCCAAAGCTTTCCCCTAATCTCTGTGTAGCCATGACAACCTTAGCAACAGCCCTGATGTATGATGCTACAATAATAGGCTCTTTTTGAGTAAAGTCAGTATTCTTTAGCAACTAAGAACGTGGCCTGTGGCATCACAAAACCCTCAATTCCAGTCCCAGTTCTGCCCTTACCCACCTGGTCAAATGACCCCTCAACTCTTCATGATGCGATTCTCACAGCTGCAAAGTGAGGACAACAATGGTACCCACTGTCTAAGGTCATTTTGAGTATTAATTGTTTCTACGTCTAGAATGTGCAGCCCACTACCTGGGATATAATACACATTTCTACTGTTTTTCTGTTATTACTTTTATGTTAAGCTTAACTTCTAAGGCAATGCACCAAGGGGAAATCAGCTAAGATACTAAGTACACAAAATCACAGACATGCTACTAACCATATAAAAACAGGAAAAATTCTGACAAGAGCTTAAAATGCTAAATCATCAATACCATATGTACTCTTTCCTTTTTAATAACAAAAGGTTCCAGGTTTTGAATTCCTACCACTGTTGGACTTGGGTTCAGCTCTTTTCGCATATTATCTTTGCTCCTGGGAACCACCCATCATCGCAGTATAATTTCCTCCCCTCTGAAGATGAGGAAACTGAGATTTAGAAGGCTACTAGACTCACCTGAGGCCATACGACTAAAAATGACAAAAAACTGAGGTTGGCCCTAAAGTCTGTGCCTGTCCTACAGGGCCACTGTGCTTTCTCAAAGTGACCTTGTCAGTGTTCCCAACATTATTTAGATGCAATTGCTAACCAAAAACATAAAAGTCTATGGTTATGTCTATTAGAAAACCCACGTGTGCTTATAAAAAAGAATTTGCAGGTTAGGATAAGTGATGAATTTCCAACTGCTAACCTATGACATCTGTCACATGCACAAAAATGTATTCTAAATTCATCATTTCAAGTTAAGCCTCTGTCATGTTAGCCTCCTTTGCTTGCAAAAGCCGGTCCCCTGCAGCATGTGGGGAGCACTTTAGCCACCGCCCCCCACCCCCCGGATGCTGGCACTGGGTGATCGACTGGCCAGGGAAGTCAGCCTTGCACCCATGACTTGAACATCTCTAAAATTCTTGTGTCTGTGCGTAATGTTTGGACCCTTTCTGAGAACCATCACCAGGTCTGTATTACATCCTTGACACGTCTGCAGATACTCTGAGAGAGGTGGAGCTGAGCGAAAGAAGTAGAGCCCAGAAACAATTGAGGAGTAATGGTTCCAGCTCTATACAAGTGCTATTTTGGTATCTTGGCCTTGTACCTGACAAATGAGTGGAAATTCTGAGTGGAAACATAGATGTCCATTGGTAAGAGAAATCAAGGAAGAAATGGGACCCTCACAATGCCCTCTTCGTTCTCAGATATTCATTTGACTTTGTTCCCTCATAGGACAGGAAATATGACAGGGTCTTTCGATGTACAGCTTCAACTGCCACTTTAACTTGTCCTTAAAAAGCTCTGCAAGAAAATAAAAGACTAATATGATAACACACACTCATAGCTTACAAAATATACCTGTGTGGTGTGATATGTGTGCTTTCCACAGCAAAGCAGAGGGTTAGCAGGGCTGATGTTACTACGCTCATCATCTTACAGATGAAGAAACTGAAGGACAGAAGTTAAGTCTATTAGCCAAGGTCACGAAACTGGTAAAATCAAAATTCAAACCCAGTATCTCATTGCTCTAAACCCAAGTCCAGTGCTCTTTTATCTCACTTAAAAAAAAATCACAGCCACAGCTAGAAGCAAAATTACATAAAGAAAATTTGGGAAAATACCAGGACAGTTTCCTAGAGTCACTGGCGCACTCAAAGAATCCTAAGTAGCAGCCCTATAAATGGGTGTTTTCATCGGCCCCAGTGGGCCTGCCCACTCTGCCTGCTGCTGTGGCCTTTGCTCCTTTCTGCTCTGGCAGCCACTCTCCTTGACAGGTCTGCTGGTGTCTGGAGTCACAGGGCTGCAGCTACATTCCCCTGGAATGTAGGGGCCCCCAAACCATAAAGAAACAGGAACACAGCACAATGGCTCATCCTTGACACTGTGGCTTGGTCCCTTCCCACTCCTGTGCCGCGCTGCATTGTCCGAAAGAGCCTATGGCTACACCCACCTGCTTTGTGAGGCCCGCCAAGGCGAAAATACCCAGCTCCACATGATATTTGTCCTTTACTGGCTTCTCACATCAGGAGGTAAATATCCTCTCTCCCATTTTACAGAGGAGCAAACTGAGGCTCAGAGATAAGAATACTGATTGAGCCCATTGTCACATACTTCATGGCAGAGCTGAAAGCTACAACCCAACAAAGGCTGCCCTTTGCTTATCTCCAGTTAACACACTGCACACTGCAGGCCCAGTGCAGGTTAATGGAGACCGTGAGGCAGTGCAGGGGTGTGGTGGGCTGGCCTGGGAAAGAGGCCAGCTTTCCTGGCTTCCAGTCTGGACATCCAGCCACAGGACCTTGCCGCTCCCTTTCTGTAACACAATCTGGAAACAGACAGTGGATCTCACTATAACACGGCAGGCCAGCGTGGAGGTATTTTCCAGATGAATATTAGGGGGAAAAAAGTTCAGGTTAATGTAGGGATCTATGGCTCAAAATACCAAAAGGGAAAGTACGGTAATTCACAGAGGGCTTAAAAACAAAACAAAGGAGGGAAAATTGAAACAAAAGCTATCTCATTGACGATCTGCCATTTCCTTTTTTCCAGTTGCTTTTTTTCCTTCTCGGGAAACTGGCATGTGTCTCTCCTCTCACCAAGCACATAACATGTAAAGACAAGGGCTGGGGCTAACGAGGCATTAATAGAATGTGACTGCAGAGTCCAGGTATCCATGGTCCCCTGAAGCACACCAGGCTACTCAATCCAGAGCCAGGCAAACGGTGTCCCACCTGCATTGGAAGTTATTTACTGACATTTAGTGATTTAGACAAGGCCACAGGTTTTAAAACAGGCCCCTTTTCCTGAATTTTATTGCCTGGTTCCATATTGTTTCACTAAAAATAATTAACTTTCCATAACATTACTTACACTGACCTTTCACTCAGCAAAAGCCAGGTTAAAAAGAGCTGAGAGCCTCGCATAAAACAAATAATCCAGAAAGAATAGAAATCCACATCTAGGCCAGTCATCTTTTTAAAAGTTTCCATTTTGGAAGGTTGAATGTTTCTAGGAATTTATCTATTTCTTCCAGATTGTCCAATTTGTAGCAAATTTATAAAATTTTCTTAAAATCCTTCATATTTCTGTGGTATCAGTTGTTATTTCTCTTTAATTTCTGATTTTATGTATTTGGGTCCTTTTTTTTTTCTTGATGAATCTGGTTAAAGGTTTATCAATCTTGTTTATCTCTGCAAAGAACCAGCTCTTGGCTTCATCGATCTGTTGTACCTTTTTAAAGTTTGAAATAAGTAACCTCTCCTGTAGTTACTAAACCAAGTAAGCACTTAGAGGGAGCCCTGTGCTAAGACAAATGGCTCCACTCTGCCACCAGATGAACACAAGTAATTCTCAGTTTTCCTTTCTGATGGCTGAAATGGGCCCACCACCCAAAGCCGTGCTCATTTCACCTGATATGACATCCAAATGTTGGAATGGCAGGCAGGATTTCTGGAAACAGCCCCAGGATTGCATATCCTAATGCCAAGACCTGGGAATGTGATGACATATCACATCATGTTATGATACATAGCACAGTTGGCCTTAAAAAGGGGACATAATCTAGATGGGTCTGATCTACACACATGGACCCATAAAAGCAGAGAACTTTCTCCAGCTGGTGGCGAAAGAGGATGGTGGAGGGCAACAGAGGGAACAAAGCATGAAGACTTGTACCATCGCTCATATGTGCATCCCAGCAAACCGCAGTTCTCATAACTCAAGCATAACACGTTCACTCCACGAATCCTTCTCAAGCCCTTTCTGTCTGGGCACTAGGCTGTGGGTTATTGGAGCCACAATAGTAACTTCCTCCAGAAGTTTACAGTGTGCTGGTGGGCAGTACAGGTCCACAAAAGTGGCCTTGGAAAAGGAAAGCCTCCCTGTTTAAAGATCTAATCATATAAAAGAATGAGCCTTTCAGTTCACTACAGATCCAAAAACAGAAGAAAAGGTTTTGTATTTCTGGCTCTCCTGTGTCTCTTCTGCCACCTTCCATCTCCTGAGTGTGGTCTCCCAAGACAACTGACTCAGTCTGTAGACGTGCAGACTGTTTTCTTTTGCTGGTGCTGGGAGATCAACAGCCAGTGGAGAAGGACTTACATTCCTGGCAAAAGGAGCAGTGTCACACCTACTGCAGCCTCACACGGTCTACTGCTCAGGTAATTCCCCACCTGTGGCAGTTAGGCCATCATTAATGAGCTTGGAAACTGCTTTTTAATGGTGAATTGTTGCCTGAGTCTTCAGAAAACAAATATATGTCTGTTGTTTACAGAGTGCCCCCTTCCAGAGCACCTATTTCTCTGTTTATAAAATGAGGATGACCTTCCAAATCTTTTTGTGGGGACTACTTATAGTGGCCAGAAATATTTGCATAAAGTGTACCTGGCGCAGGGGCTTATACGTAGCAGACTATCCCGATTGGCAGGTTTTGTGGCTGCTGTGATTTGTAAAGACTATGATCATTCCTGGCTGCCTGCTGAGCAACTGTACCTAGATGTCCCAAAGGTCCTCAAAGTCAACATGTCTGCAACTCAAGATCCATATCACCAAATGTGACCCATCTATGTCATTCTGCCTTTATCTAATGATGCTATCACCCACCCAATCACTCCTCTTCTTTTTCTTCTTCTTTTCTCTCCCATCCACCCTCCTGTTCATCCTTCTTCTTACTCCAAAAGGATTGATTATTAGGTCCTAACCATTCTGTATCTCAAAGATATCTTTAATCCATCTCACTCACACTGTATTAGTCCAAGAAGTTATTATTCTCTGCCTGAACAACTGCAAAAGCCATATAAATACTTTGTCTTTCTTTCTCTATTTCCACCCCACTAAAACCATATTCTGCTTCTGTGTATTCTATAGCATAAATCGGATCATGGCATGGTCTTTATAAAAGCCCTTCAGTGACTTTCCTCTGTGGATAAAACAGTACCCAACTCCTTAGAACACACAAAATGCCTTTCACAGTCTCTTCCCTTCCTACCCTTCTGGCCTCATCTGCTGTCACCTACCATCACGACCTACACTCCAGCCATTCCGAGCTTAAAACTAGTCCTCAGGTATGCCATTCCCTTTCATTCCTCCATGCCTTTGTAGTAGTGCTACCTCTGTTCAGAATGCTTTCCCACACTTTTCCATTTGGAAAATTTGCCTCTAAAGAGCTAATTCAAATATTCTTCCAATTTGAAGCTTTGGGATATCTGGATAAAATTAATCTCTCCTTCTTTATGTTCACATTGCCTAATGTTTTTAAGGTTAATCAATGTTATACATGTGTCAGCACTTCATTCCTCTTAATTGCTGAATAATATTCCATTGTATGAATATATCAATTTTATTCATCCATCCACCAGTTGATGGACATTTGGGTTGTTTCCACTTTTTGACTATTAGGAATAATGCTGCTGTGAACATACATAAACAAATTTTGTCTGTTCCATGGCATTTTGCAGGCATGTCCATTATAACATTTGTTTATGTTGTATTATCATTATTTTTATATTCTTCTCCATTGAATTATAAAATCTTCTAGGACCCTATTATTCTCAGAAACTGCTATATCACAAACAAATCTGATAAATGAATAAATTAATGAATGAATGGGTGAATAAATAAATGAAGCTAATAATGCATGAGTACTCTTCTTTTTAATAGATGTTATTGAGCAGTTTTAAGTTCGCAGTGGATAATCCTTTGAGAAAGGTCAAGAATGCATGGTCGTATTTATTTTCAAGTAAGGAAAAGAATATTATTCCTGGCAACAATCCAGGAAGGCAGAGGCAAAGTAGGAAGAGAATAATCCTCAACTAACCAAATAAATGATATCAACACCTTCCATGTTCATGTTGATATGTCTTCCCTTGTCCTTTCATAAAATGTTCTCATTAGATAATGTCCCCCTGGCAGGAGGGGCTGCTATGAAAATGCAGTGAAGTGCCTGGGTCAGTGCCTGTTCCCCATCCACCCCCTGGTGTAAATCGGGCTGTTGTTGCCTGTGATGGAGGGCCCTGAGCACTGCCCAAAGACACCCAGCAGGAAGGAGCACATCGCCATCTCCAGGACCCCAGCTCTTCACTCCTTTACCACCATTCTCCTTCAGTCATGCTGGCTGCCAGGTAAGTTCTGAGACCTACATTATTCTAAGCCTATACTTTTTGTCTCCTGAGGATATGAGACATTAATACTTGCAAGAAGCCACTGCAGACCACACCTCCTTGGTGCCCAGACAAGCTCTTGGTGCTCAGGACAAGCTCTGTGGCTAGCAGGGTACTCCATGAAGGAGCCATCTCTCTTTGGATTCTCCTGTTGGATGATTTGAACAAATCATAAAAACTGTCATGGGTTTGTCTCCAGAATGGCCTAGAGTTCACCTCCACAGAGAACATTCCTCATCCTCTTGTGCGTTGATTAGAAATGCCACAGAACATTCACAGAAAGTGAGAGAGTCTGTCTGGTACTACTTAGAGCCCCCAACAGGCCACCCAGTCATCCGAGTGCCTCCCCATTCTCTGTCCTCAACCCCCACCCAGAGCCAGGATGACATTGCCTCTCTGGACACCTTCCGTCAACCCAGAAGTTCAAATGGTTCCTGGTGACAGCTCAGGATGCACAGACCCTAAAATAGCTGATTAAGAGGTGGTGCTATTTCTAAAAAGTACAGCCTGTTCTGTCTTCAATGCCAGGGGATTATGTCACTGTTATCTATTCCTATTACAAAAGGATGCTTTTCTGGCCTTCGGAGTACCTGTTCCCAATGCCTACCTCATTAAGTGGCTCCTGCACACATTGTGACAAGGAATACCAAAGAGGTGAAAAGTAGGAGTTTCACCTTTGATCCCAAGTGAGGGCTATTAGAAAACATTTATTCAAGAGGACAGGCATTCCAGGCTGTTGTATTTGCTGTGTATGAGGAGGAGACACCAAAACCCTGAAACTCAACAGGACTCCCAAGTGACCTGCAACAACAGAGAACAGAGGCTCACTCCCAGGCAAGGAGAGCAACTTCTGTTCCCTCAAGAGTGTGTTACAAGAGACATCAGGAGAGGGGGAAGTGGCTGAGCACTTTTGCCCTTGTGCCAGGATCAAGGGTGCAGTGTCTGACCTCAGCTTCTCATGAAGGGGGAAGAATGTATGTGGTCAGAGACCACCAACTGCAAACTGGAAGTGGCTCATGCTGCCTGGGTTTGGATCCTCACGCTGCCACTTACCAACAGCAGGTGAGTTGGGCAGGACACCCACATTACCTCTGCCGCTGTGGAAGGAGGTCAGTGTTAATATCTAGGGTGTAGAATTGTAACAAGGACAAAATGAATGAATACTAACATTTTAAACCCTTTTTAAAGGCCTGACACATAAAAAGTGACATGTTTGTCACATAAAAAGTTAGACTGCCACCTTGACTCCACAAGGATTTTCTTCAACATTGCTGCATTTCTGAGTTGGTAAAGCATCAGTACAAGCAATCGGAAACCCCTTTATGTATCAACTCTTCTAAGCCTGAGGGACTAAAGATGCTATGAGTGATGCAGATTTTAAATTGGTTAAAAAATGTACAATATACCAAGGCAGAGCCTGTCCTGCAATATGGGTTAGGTCATTTAGTCAGATCCTTCCTTTCTAACTATCAAAAGGCAAGGAACACTTACAATCTGGAAAGCACTTTTAAAAGTAAGCCTGGGGACTTCTGATCAAGATGGAGGCATAGGTAAACACAGCTCACCTCCTTGCACAACCACAGCAAGAATTACAACTAAACTACAAAACAACTATCACCCAGAATCATCACAAAATCAAGCTGTATGGAAGTCCAACAACCAAGGAATTCAAAGTCACATTCATTTAGACTGGTAGGAGGGGTGGAGACATGGAGATGCAGAGATGTGGAATTGGCATCCCATACCCACATGTGTTGGCAAAAAATCAGGAGGAATATTCAAAAGCAAGAGATCCCAACCCCACATCAGACCACCCAGCCCAGGGTTCCAGTGCTAAGAAGATAGGTCCCCATAACTTCTGGCTGTAAAAATGAGTGGGAGTTGCAGTGGCAGAAGAAGCTGCAGGATTCTCAGGAGCTTCCTCTTAAAGGGTCCACAATAGACTTAGGACTTACACAGACCCACTCACTCTGGGCTCCAGCTCTGGGGCAGCAGCTCAAAGGGTATCCATTGCATATAGGAAGAAATTAAAGTATGTGGCATAAGAGCAAGTGCTGAGACACAGCTTCCTCCCAGACAAAACTGAGGCCAGGTAGAGGTCATTGTCCCTTTTCTGAGCCCTCCCTGACACAGAGCCACAGAGTGGCAGTACCATCTCTGAGACTCCATCAACCTGGTTCACATGGGTTGCCCTGCCCAGGCAATTACCTAAGACTCCACCCCACCAAACTAATGGTGCATTTTCTACATTAGGCCATGCTTCTAAGACAGGAAATCAAAGCGGCTCTACCTAATACATAGAAACAAACACAGAGAGGCTCCCAAAATGAGGAGACAAAGAAATATGGCCCAGATGAAAGAACAGAACAAAACTCTAGAAAAAAGAACTAAACAAAATGGAGATAAACAATCTATCAGATGCAGAGTTCAAACACTGGTTGTTAGGATGCTCAAGGAACGTATTGGGTACTTCAACAGCTTTAAAAAGACTAAGGCAGAAATGAAGGTTACACTAAGTGAAATAAAGAAAAATGTACAGGAAATCAACAGTGGAGTGGATGAAGCTGAGAATCAAAGCAATGATTTGGAATACAAGGAAAAAAAAATTCAATCAGAACAGCCAGGAGAAAAAAGAATCAAAAAAAAAAAAAAACAACAACAACAAAGGTAGGGTAAGAAGTCTCTGGGACAACTTCAAAAGTACCAACATTTGAATCATAGGTGTGCCAGAAGGAGAAGAAAAAAGGCAAGAAATGAAAAATTTATTTGAAAAAATAATGAAAGACAATTTCCCTAATTTGGCAAAGGAAATAGACATACAAGTGCAGGAAGCACAGAGAGTCCCAAACAAGATGGATGCAAACAGGTCCACATCAAGACACATCATAATTAAAATGTCAAAGATTAAAGATAAAGAGAGAATCTTAAAAGCAGCAAGAGGAAACCAGATAGTTACCTACAAAGGAGTGCCCATAAGACTGTCAGCTGATTTCTCAAAAGAAACTTTGCAGACTAGAAGGGACTGGCAAGAAATATTCAAAGTGATGAAAAGCATGGACCTACAACCTAGATTACTCTATCCAACAAAGCTATCATTTAGAATTGAAAGGCAGATAATCTGCTTCCCAAAGTAAAGCTAAAACAGTTCATCATCACCAAGCCATTATTATATGAAATGTTAAAAGGATTTATTTAAGAAAAAGAAGATTAAAACTATGAACATTAAAATGTAAATAAATTCACAACTATCAACAATTGAATCTAAAAAACAAACTAAGAAAACAAGAAGAACAGAGACAGAATCATGGATACAGAGAGTGTTTTGATACTTGTCAGATGGAAGGGGATGTGGGGGAATGGGTAAAGAGTGAGGGGATTAAGAAGTACAAATTTGTACTTGTGGAATAGCCATGGGGATGTAAAGTACAGTATAGGAAATGGAGTAGCCAAAGAACTTATATATATGACTCATAGACATGAAATAAGGAGGTGGGCTGTTTACTGTAGGGAATGGGGGATGTGGGTAAAACAAGGCAATGGGGGGACAATTGGAACAACTGTAATAGCATATTCAATAAAGTATACCATATTTTTCAAAAAGTAGTTTGGGAAGGGAGCAAAAGTATTTTTCTCAATTTCTAAATATTTCACACTATATAATAAATTACAGAAATTATAATCATGAGTTTCTATCTGAAGCAGGAAGAACCTTTCCTTGTGACAATAGAAAGCAGGAACACTTTGGGGTATAAGAATGTCAAATGCTCTGCATCCTGTTTCAATATTTTAGGGGTACAATTTATTCATTACAAAAGAAATTTAGCTGTTCTATTCAGGGACACACTATGAGCCAAATTTCAACTCTGGGCTGTGGGGTGCACCTGTGAAAACAGACTCTCCCACCTGGACCTGCCAAAGCCTGGAGCATGTGTGGCTGTCGCCATCCATGGAGTGTGGGAGGGAGGGGGTGCAGGCAGGCCTGGGGGTGAGACTCTGCCCGCAGCTGGGGCTGAGGGTGGCTTCACGAGAACTTAGAACTGAGCGTTGAACACAGCGCTGTTTCTGACTACAGAGCTGCTAGATGGCATGACATCTTTTTATCCCTGCCTCCATTTATTATCTTTTTTAACTAAATGTCTACAGCCACAAGGATCCCCCCTCAGGAGTGCTATCTGCCACCTGCAATAGGAAACTTTTCTAGGATTTGAATGATTTCTGCACCGGTACACGCCTCTTATTTATTACCATCTTAAGACATATAATGAGAGAAACAGGAATATGTGTTTTCTCAAGAGGAACATAAAACCAAACACATACTCAGAGGAAATGTCTGTTCGGCTTCAAGAAATAAAAGTGAACAAGAACATAAATCATGAAGAAGAAGAAGAAAAGGAAGAAAAAAACCCTTAGGTAAAAAGCAGGTGTGGGCAGGCTTTCCTTCTCTTCAGTAAGAACAAAGTGAATATTAAATAATATTTGTTATTTTTTTACACACACACACACACACACACACACACACAAAAGGGCTGCAACTCATTTCTTCACTTAACAAATACTTATTTGGCACCTGTGGTGTGCCAGACACGTCCTAAGTGCCGAGGATCCATCAGTGAACCCCACAGATAAAACTCTCTGCCCTTGTGATGCTGAGCTCTTGTGGAGGAGGATGACACGCAAATGAAGCACCTGCAATGTTGCATGGTGTTAAGTGCTGCTGAGAGAATAGAACAGGGAAGTGCTGTCAGCAAGATAGGCTCACCAGAAACTGAACGCTGCTGGCACCTTGTTTTAAAATCTATTTTGAAAATTTAGCTAATATACAATATTATATTAGTTTCAGGTGTACAACGTTGTGTGACATTTATATACCTTACAAAGTGATCACGATGAACATAGGGTGCCGATATCTTTCCGAATTACTGTTTTTGTTTTTCTGCTGGAACCTTGATCTTGGACTTTCCAGAGCCTACAATTGTGAGAAAATAAATTTCTGTTGTTTAAGCCATCCAGTTTGTAGTATTTTGTCATAACAGTCCAAAGCAACTTGAGTTGGTTACCAAGAAGTGGAACGCTGTTGTAACAAGTACTTTAAAATGTGGAAGTGACTTTGAAGGTGCGTGATAGAAAAATTCTAAATTGCCGTGAAGGGATTATTGGTAGAAATATGACGTTAACGGAAATTCTGGTGAGAGCTCAGAATGAAAAGAGGAGAGCTAGAGCCCTGGCTGGTATGGATCAGTGGATTGAGTGCCGGCCTGCAAACCAAAAGGTCGTTGGTTCGATTCCCAGTCAGGGCACATGCCTGGATTGTGGGCCATGTCCCCAGTAGGGGGCACATGCGAGGCAACCACACATTGATGTTTCTCTCCCTCTCTTTCTCCCTACCTTCCCCTCTCTCTAAAAATAAATAAATAAAATCTTTTTAAAAAAATAAAGTCCTCAAGGAAAGTGCAGACTCAATTTTAAAAAAAGAAAAGAGGAGAGCTAGAAAGAGAGCCTCCATTTTCTTAGAACATACATAGATAATCATAAACAGAATGTGATAGAAATATGGGCATTAAAGGCTATTCTGGTGAGATCTCAGACAGAAATCAGAAACATGTTATTGGATGCTGAAGGAAAGGTGATCTTTGTCATAAAGCGGCAAAGATCTTGGCTGGTTGTGACCTAATGTTTTGTTGAAGGTAGAATTTGTGAGCAACGAAAATGGATTTTCAGCTGAGGGGATTTCTAAGCAAAGTTTTGAAGGAGTGCCATGGTTTCCCTTTACTTATAGTAAAATGTGAGAAGAGAGAAATAAACTGAGGTCATTTTTAAGCAAAAGGAAACAGAACTTCAGGATTTGTAAAATTCTGTTTATTCGTATTAGAAAAAAATAGAGAAAAGTGTTCTGAGGAGAACACTAAGGATCTGGCTGAAACACTGTTTGTTAAGGAGATCTGTATGGGTGTGAACCATAAATCTGATCAGTCACTTCAGAAGAAGCCAGGAAGAGATGATATTATACCAGCACAATACAGCCAGGACTGAAGAACAGAAATGAAAGATAAAATGAATAAAGACTATTGGGCTTCTTGGATTCTGCAGGAGTGGAAAATAGAGGTATTCCACTCAAATGTTTGTTATTTTTCAAGAAAAGAGAAGAATGACCCCAAAGGTGATCCAGAGATCATCAGCACTGCTTCTATCTTGGTAACAAAAATGGAGCCACCACTGTGGTTTCAACAGTTTGAGCTACCACCTCCCAGAGCCTGGGGGGGACACAATTCAGTCCATAGCATTCCTCCCTTGGTCCCCGGGAACTCATGTTCTTAATGTATGCAAATAGTCTTTCCATCCCAACAGCCCAAAAAGGACTCAAGGAGGGAAAAAAATCTGGTGTCTACTACTACATGGACTGAATCTTTAAGCAAGCTACAGGTCCAGAAGGGCAAAAGGACATAGATATTGCCTTACCACCAGGATCTGAGCCAAGATGCCTGAAAGCTCTGTGACCTGGTCTGTGATATCCCTAAAACACTGTAGGACCAAAGTTCTGAAAAACCATTTGAGCCTGGTTCTGATCTGGGAGTCCAGAGAACTGGTGGAGAAGATCTCAAAACCAATAGAGAGGGAGGGACAAGACAAGGGAGAAGACTAATTCAATGAAAGAAAGGCAACAAAATCAGTAATGAGAACAGAACTCATGCCAAATTAAATTCACTTTATAGAACACAAACAATATATATGATGCTCAAATAATGAGATAACTTTAATTCTATAAGTATAAGAAATTATGAGACAAAACAGTAAGAAATTAAACACAAATAAATGAATATAAACAATGAACAATTTTGGAAATAAAAAATATAGTCATTAGTATTGTCAATGTAAGAAATGTCCGAACTTGTAGAAAATTTTTATAAAAATTTATTTGAGCCAAACTTGAAACTGAAAGTCAGCATTTGTACTGCCTGTCACTACCAGAACCAGTAAGCAGAGACAAGGATTGAATTTTTTATGGGCACTTTATTCAGATGCCTATGATCTAAGAAGACTGTAGGTTACATACCTTCAAGAACCATCTTAACATCTCATCTCCAGCTGACCTTTTATAAAGAGAAGGAATGGGTAGGTAAGCAGTTTGGAGAAAGGTTAATCAGATAAGAGCAGCAATTTTCCTAGTACTTATTTATTTGTTCATCAACAGTTTTTTATCTGCATCATGGACCGCTCCCTCCCTGGACCACAGCTGTTCAGATACCATCTCCTCTGCTTGCAGACCCCCTTGAGCACAAGGTTGAACTTCTTGTCCACGTCCCGGAATCACATGATCATGCATTCCAATTCCTGGAATAACAGATTTCCATATGCATTAATCACTTAAGCCTATCAACTGTGACTGAAGTTAAAATCTTTAACTCTTGAGTCCCCCTATCAAACTGACAATAATGCCAGGAAGAAAGATCTTAAATGCTCAGGAGAATGACAGTTTGCAGTTTCTCTTATGCATTTGGAAATAAGGAGGAAATTTAAGGAAGATTATAGGAAGATGGGAAAAAATAAGGCAAGGCTTGTATTACAGGATGGTTAGAAAGATTATGTGCTCCTTCCAAACTTGTAGAGAATTTTTATAAAAATTTATGAGCCAAACTTGAAACTAAAAAAGTCAGCATTTGTGCTGCCCGTAATCACCAGAACCAATAAGTAGAGACAAGAACTGAATTTTAATGGGAACTTTCAGGGTGGTTACACTTTTCAGGGGTCTGGAAAAGAGGATTACTTCTGGAATTTCGAAGGTGTGTAAATCTAGATGCACAAGAACAATGGACAGGGTTTGCTTAAAAACCTTTTACCAAAGGAGTTATAAGCCTGGGTTATGACTGCCTACCATAACCTGCCCAGTTAGGAACTTATAATCAGATCACCTTGTGAGGTTACTTCTGGTTAGATTTATTACAGCATCCTGTTTTCGTCGACAGTATAATAACAAATAAATGGAATTAAACTCTGGACACAAACAAAGGGAGAATAAGTGACAAGGATATAGTCCTGAGGAATGCAGGTCTGTATTCTTTAAAACTGCCAAAGGTGGGGGCAGGGGGGTCTTTAAGAAAGGAAAAGACTAAAGAATTGTTCCAGATTGAAGGAAATGAAAGAAACTAAATGCATCATGTGTTTCTGGATGAGATTCTGGACCAGAAACAAACAAAAACAATAACAGACTAACGGCCAAAATGGAGGCATAGGTAGACATACTGTGCCTCCTCACACAACCAGAAGAAGGACAACAACAAATTGAAAAACAAAAAACAACCAGAACTGCCAGAAAATCAAACTGTATGGAAGTACAACAACCAAGGAGTTAAAGAAGAAACATTCATCCAGACCAGTAGGAGGGGCTGGAGAGGACTCAGGGCAAAGTGGTGGCTGGTGGAGCAGGTGAGGTGACAGCTAGTGGAGAGGGCAAGGCAATGGCTGGTGGAGCAGGCAGTCCCACACTTGTGTGCTGATAAACCAGGAGGAACAACTGGGCAGCGAGACAGACTGTGCAACCCAGGGTCACAGCATGGGAAATAAAGCCTCAAAACCTCTGACTGAAAAAACCTGTGGGGGTTGAGGCTGCAGTGGGAGAAACTCCCAGCATCACAGGAGTGTTCATTGGAGAGACCCACAGGGTCCTAGAATGTACACAGACCCACCCACCTGGGAATCACCAAAAGGGTCCAATTTGCTTGTGGGTAGCTGCAGAAGTGACTGAAAGCTGGCAGAGAGC
>VMDR010011138.1:0-29155 GCA_007922815.1 Macrotus californicus | reverse complement strand
TGCTTTTCACTTCATAACGTTGCAAGCTCCCATGTTCCTGGAATCCACCATTTAGACAGACTCCACCCAGCCTGCACTAGCCCCACGGGCACCTCCAGCTCCAGATTCTCGCCCTCCTCATCTACCCTCCCCTGCTGTAGATAACTCACCCGTATTCTCTCATATCTAAGGATTTGTCAGATGGCTGCTTTTGAAGTCACCTTAAAACCGGTGATCCCCCTTCTCAAAGGAATTTTGAACATGGCTTAAGAAATCGCAAAACTATGTAGTACCATAAGCATGCAAGTTGCCAAGTATAAGATAGTCATAATGTTCCCATGAAGACATATTTTCAGAGAAGTTTGTGAAGGTGATGTAATGAGATTCCAGGCAGTGCCAGGATAAGCTGAAACACAGGAGAGAAGCACAAACACTGACCACCTCCCCACGTTGTTGTCCACTTTTCCATGTCAAGATGATGTTAATCTTTTATTAACTCTCCTTCTCACTTGATGCTGAAAGACAGTGTGATGTGTTGTGTATTACCATTTCCTGGCCTCGCCTGCAGGACTCTGGACATGTGGGAAAGCCTGGTGGGGGGAACGTGGGCTTCAGAGCAAGAGTGGGCATCCTGGCCCCACCTTTGCTAGCAGGGACCTTGAGCAAATCGTTAACCTCTCTGTACCTCATTGTCCTCACTATTAATAGCACACTTGCCTCAGTGTTGTTGGAAAGATTAAATAATTAATTTAAGCAAAATGCCTAGAACAGCACTTTGCCTGTAAACTTGCTATTCGCTATTTGCTATTCGCTATTTGCTATTCGGTATGCACAGGAATGAGGAAGTAGCACACCTAAGTCCCTGGAGGAATCATTACTACTGGATAGTCAGAGGAGATTTAAAAACGAAGACTTCAGAAAGCTCACTCTATTAGTTGCCACGAAATGTCTCTATATTCCTTCCTTCCATACAACAAATATAAATAGTTTTTATAAGACACAAGCTTCTCAGCCTAATACATATGTATAACCTCATAGTGACAGAAGATGCAAAGCTACGTGCCTGAGATGCAGAGCAAGCGAACACCGTTGCAGAATAAGTAGCTGGTCATTAAGACAAAAAAGTTGGCAATGGATGTAAGTGTCAGAGCAGCCTGCCAAACAATTCTTTGAAAAAGGTGAGGTAAAGGGCCCTTATAAGTTCTCTCTAGTGACCTACTTATAATTGTTAACAAATTAAAGATCTGTGATGTGTTCTAACTTCCTATGTTTTCTTTGTATATTCTTAAAATTTATCATCTGAGTGAATCACCACGGAAACCAAGAATATTAATCAAAACAACAATAGCATAATTGTACCATAACTTGTGCTTCTGAGTTACTTTCTTACAAAGAAAAAATAATATTTCCTATGATAGTGCCAGGTTATACAGACCCTTGAATAATATAACATATGCAGAATTATGCTTATAGTCGGTTCTGCTCACTTGTTAATTTTTGTAAAAACTGAACCTGCAATCAGAAACATGTTTAACAAACTATATTACATTATTTCTCTGGATTATAAGGTAACTTAAAAAATTAAAATGTGAACACTATTTAGATATATGAAATAATGTGATAAAAATAAAAAAAAGCTAACATCATTATATTAATTATCCTGTCAAAATTATATAGGAGCATTGTTAAGGAAAAGAAAGAGCCAGGCAAAATATTAAACTGTCTATGTTCTCAGGTATAGAAAATCGACAAACTTCCTTACATATTCATTTTTTTTAAAAATTGTGACTGAAAATAAGTGTCACTTTCCAAAACCCTATGTAGAGTTACATCACAACAGAAATGACCCCCATGAAAATAAATAAAAACCAGAAATAGGAATTTATTTCAAAAGGAAACAAAGGAGATATTGATCACATGAAATTGTATTTCTTATTGAATCCATTTCAAAGTTTTCCTTGTGATCTTTGACCTACAAAACGTTGCAACAGCTGTCTCAATAGACCACTTAGTAATCCCGAGAAAGGCAAATTAAACTGGTTCTTTTTGGATTTTTAAACGCTAGACTGAATGTCCAATGTTTATGACTCCTGTTCTAATAAACTCTTCTTTATCTAAATACCTGCCTTTTTCTTAATCTCCATTGACTCCACTAGCCCTGAAGATAGCAGCTGTGCCATCTGATGGAAGATAAACCCCTGTGCCTGTTTTCTACCCTCATTGAAAAAAAAAAACCTTTGAATTTGTAACTTGGGCCTGAAGATACTTATCACACAATCTTCGGTTGCCAAGAATTCAAAAGTGGGCCATGTTGGCCACGGCTGGAATCTGCCCTCGCTGCTTCTGTTTACTTAAAAGTATACGTGTCAGCATAGAATACTTGACTGAATTGCCGTGTACTTAACCAGAAAGATCGTGCAATACCTCCTGCAGGCATTTATTTAAACTATGTGGCATGTCTGCTTAAGAAAAGCTATTCAAATGTTCCTGATAATGCCCTAGATCCCATTACAGTTCTAATTTCTTTCAGGCTCTGGATTCTTTCAAAATAGTACGTGTTCGCACAGTTTGTAATCCAACATGACACAGAATAGACTTAGCCTCTGAGAAATCAACTCAAAGTGGACCCAGAGAGAATCTGAAGTTAAAGTGATGTGCTAAAAGTTAAAGTAATCAAAATTTGTTTCAGGGTTTTCTGCCTCACCCCCACATTTTTACAGGGCATCTCATATCACAAGAAGTGTTTTAAAAAAAATTATTCCATGAAAACTGTACTTGAACAACAATAAAAAAAATAAAAAAATTATTACCTTACTAGCATTCATTTTGATTTAAAACCAGCAAAAAAGGAAGGTTTTATTTCCATGTTTCAAAGACTCAGAGATCCTGCAGTTTAAAAGTGTTTTTACCCTCGGTTAGGTAAATTTCCCCAGTGGGAAATTATTTTCGGTAACTTTTCTTACTCAGATTTTGCTCTTGCCTGCTATTCACCACCCTAAGCTAATGTCCTGCTCTCCCTTTCTTCATCAGATCTGAGCTCCCTCAGCTCGGAAAGCTGATCAAATTAACTTGGCTAATAAATCCAAGCTGATATCTGAAGGGACCTCAGGAAATATGAATTCAACTGGTTCTTTCTAAACTGAAGGCTTCTTCCCTCTACTATTGAATCCATATTTTTCCCCCAGAATAAGAACTTTGCATATTGGTAGTCAATTGAGTCCTTTCATTTTAATTCATTTCCACTTGGTATCTGTTTTTCACCCCAGCATCTTAAAACTCTTAGTCTCTTTCCTCTGTTGACACTTGGCCAATATTTATTCAGAACCAAACACGATGTAAAGTATTGAGAGCTGAATAATACAGAAATGATCTCCAAACAGACGAGAGTATAAATAATGCAGAGGAGTAAATGGGAGTGTTTCACAAAAGCAAGGACCACTTCTGGTTGGTTTGGGCTTTTTTTGGTGGGGAGGGGGGGCGGGGGCTTCCTGAGGGCATCACAAGTTTCAGCTTATGAACACCTCTTCTACATCCAGTTAAAATGAACTTACAACCTTTGCAATGAAAATGAGCCTACAATGTTTTAATAAAAATAATGTAATTTTTAAAGTGATTTCACAAAGTATTAGGGAAGGCTTTAAATGTGACTTTGGAGCTGGACCTTGGAGAATCCACTGAATTTCCACAGTCACAGAAGAAGCCTCAAAGCATTTCACGCAGAGAGACTGGTCTGCCCGAGGGGAAAAGGTCAGGAAAGGTCCCTGCTTAGCAATGAGGAAATACATGGTCTGGCCCTATGTCTGTAGTACAGGTAGGGAATCACAGAGCTGATAGGGAATAAAGTGGGTGCCTAACAGCCAGCTTGCAAAGGGCCACATGAGCTAAATTTAAAAGATTAAATGGCTTCTTCTTTTTTTTCTTTTTTGAAATAGATTTTAATGTTTAGAGCAATTTTACGTTCATAGCAAAACTCTGAACCTAACGAGTGCAATGTACCAAGATTCCCCACACCTCTTGTCCTTCCATCTACATTCCAGAACAGTGTTTCCTCTATGACAGCAGGTGGACCCACTCTGACACATCATGACCCCAAGTCCATTTTATACATTAGGGTTCACTCTTCTTGGTGGCCTACTTTCTGTGTGTTTGGACTTTTAGTCAAAGGAAAGATGTGAAAACATTGGACTACAGTGACAGGTCCAGATTTGCATTTTCAAAAGATAGTTCTGGCAACAGAACTTCTTAGTGAGTCAAACTTAATTTTTTGTAAGAACTAGCTGGAAAACTATACCCAGGAACTCAAGAGGCAGAAAGGAAAAAGCCAGACACATCAGAGCATGGGCTGCTCTGGCATAGGGCTGCCTTGTGAGGGCAGCTGTAGAGGGGATTTAGAGGCAAATGGGAGTACCTAGCACATGAGGAAGATGGAAGGGGAGGCAGGAAAAGATTGTATCAAATTTGACATTAAACTTGGGTTGTTTTAAAGTAGGATTGGCAATCCCTTGGACCAGATCCAACCTCCTGTCTGTCATTGTAAAGCACAGCTATGAATGTTTCAACATTTTTTTAAATGGTTGGGGGAAAAAATCAAAAAAAGAATAATATTTGTGACATATGAAAATTATAAAAATTTCTTTTCACTATTTGTTAATAAAGTTTTATTGTAACACAGCCATGTTTATATATCATCAATTGACTATGTTCACTCTGTAACAGCAGACTTGAATACTCCTGATAGAGACAGTATGACTGGAAAAGCATAAAATACTGACTGTCTGGCTCTTTTCAGGAAAAGCTGGCAGGAATGTCTAAAGAAAGCTATAAGTCAAGAAATGGGTAAAGAAACTCTCCTGCCCCGATCAGTGTGGCTCAGTTGGTTGGGCATCATCCACGTAGCAAAATGTTGCCAGTTTGATTCCTGGTCAGGGCACATGCCTGGCTTGCAGGTTTGATCCCCTGGTCGGGGAGTGTACAAGAGACAACCGATCAATGTTTCTCACCCATCAATGCTTCTCTCCCTCTCTTTCGCCCTTCCTTCCTCCCTCTCTCTCTAAAAATAAAATAAAATCCTTTAAAAAAAGCAAAGCCTCCTTTATCCTGCCATAAGGTCAGCAAAGTCCTTGTGACTTAGAAGCAACATCATGTCTGTGCCCCATATGTGCCACACGGAATTTGCACAGACGGGGGCCTTTGCTGCTCGGATCTATTCAGGCACTCGGGGTGGTCGTTTCTTCCTGACATCCCATCAGTACTCCCCAGATTTTCGTGCCAGATTTCCACGACCCAGAATCCAGGACTTTGGATAGAAAGAACTGTTAGCATTATGACTCAGCTACTTATTAATTTTTTTTTATTTATTGATTTGAGAGAAAGAGAAAAAGAGAGAGCAACGTTGATTGTGTTCTTTCATTTATTCGTGCATTCATTGGCTGACTCTTGTGTGCGCCCTGGTTGGAGACTGAACCTGCAACCTTTGGCACATCAGGAGGACACCGTAACTAACTGAGCAATCCCGCCAGGTGATTCAGCTACTTTTAAATGAAGTTTACAAAAGAATTTGGTTGGCTAATTTGGAACTCGTGAAAATGCTCTTTAAATTGCAGGCACTGATGTGAAAATGAACTTGTAAACATAGCTTTTTTGTAAATTGTAGACCTGCCTTAAAGTGTCGTGGAATTTTCATTCCCAGCCTAAGTCAATGTGACTTAACAGTGTTAAGGCTCATAAAAGATGCCTAGGCCTTGGAAGCATGCCAGTAAAGGTTTCCTGATTACTACATGCTGACTACTTCAGATTATTGTTGGAAAGCTAGTGAATGAGGCAGACAGGATGTTACACTCGAGATTAGTATTATGAATTGGAATGTATCACTGACTTCAAATTGTGCCTGGAAGAAAAGATATTGGGGTGGGGAGGTAAGCAGGTACACATTTGTTCTTAAGACTTAAACTAAAATGCATTTATTCAAAAAACTCATACTTAATCACTCTGCAAAATTATTTCCAGTTTTTCATGCTTAAAAGCAGTAGTATATTAAATGTCTTGTAGAAAATTTTTGTCTCATTATTGCAGAAACATTCATAGCATGCTTTTGAGGTGAGCGAGCCACATCAGATCCTGGTGTTCCGAAACCAGATAAGACATGGTTCCTTTCCTTTAAAAAATTTACTCTTACAGACAGACACTAGAAGAATAAAGAAAAAAATACTTTTTAATAAGACAATAAATACACACATAAAATCAAAATATTAGTTCAGTCTTGACACAAATTGAGTAGTCATGTCAAGATAACTGTTATCTACAAAGCATTTGGAGTTTCTTAGCAGAAGACTCTAAATGAATACGAAAATTCTCCAAGACTAGTCAATCTAGTTTTAATTCTACACGCAGCAGAAAAGACTAGACGGTATGTTTTGGTCACCGATCCTAAAGCTGCAAAGGCAATTATTATTCAAGATAAGCTATCACATATCAGTGCACGGAATCCTGACTTAGTCAAATCTGCATCCCCAGAAGTTAACACCATGTAATATAGCCAAAAAGGGCTCAAAATGCATTTTTTGAAAAGCTGAGTTTCACCACTTCTTAGTGAACCCAAATTTCCAATGTGTTTGGAAATACAACTCTGAAATAGGTTTAAGAAATTCTAGGCTATAGTCAAATTAGTAGTATAATGAATATGTTGAATTATTAACCAGTGTGAGGCAAGAAGCTGGCCTCTGGCAATTATTAACCCTTTGTACTGGGCTGGGCAAGGAGAGGGAAGCTCTAAACAAACCCATCATTTATTATCCTGCACTTACTTGATAAGCATGGGGCTCTCAGACACTCATGAGCTTATGAAAAGAAACTACTTTAAGATATCCAGCATGAGCAATATTTACTCTGTAATATGCAACTAACAATAACAATAGTAATAATAATAATAAAGCCATACTAAAAGTAAACTCTACCTAATATAATGATAGGTGTAATATAATACAATACCATAATGTCCTATGCAATGGTGATAGTGGTAGACAACCTGTCCAGATTTCTGGGAGTGGACTGAAGGCAGAGAATGGGAGGGGCCTCTAGGAGAGATGGCGCTGGGCCATGGGAATGGAACCTGGGAGTCGCATCTGCACCAAGCCAGGTTCTAGCACTGCGGGTATAGCATTCAGCCAGGCAATACCTTCACTACCTGCCTGGGGCCGTGGCAAAGAGATTGAGTTTTGTGATACTTCAATGGGATGTGAGGCTGCATTGAATGGAGCATGTGCCTTACAAACACTCCCAACCCTGTGCAGAGGTCCTACACCTTGCTGCAGGTGTCCTGCCATTCCACCTGAACCCTCCCTCAGCATGGGAACGTTTGGGAAGTTCATTGGTTATTCTAAGAAAGCACGTGGTCCATCCCACACCTGAACTTAATATCAAGCCAAGGGAACCAAGAAATGCTATCTCTTGCTCATTGTTCACTGCACAGGACATGCACTCAGATGGTTCACTGGCCTGTCCTCTCCATGAGCCACTTGACCTTAGCAGTCATGTGGCCCATGGCCTCCAGGAGTGAGTCTCTCTCTCTCTCTCTCTCTCTCTCTCTCTCTCTGTTTCTCTCTGTCTCTCTCTCTCACCCTCTCACCAACCTGGTGGAGGATTCACCAGTGTGTTCAAGCTCTCCAGCCAGGAGCACAGGACCTTTGGGGCCCTAGAAGTCACATGGCCAATGACTGTGCCAGCTCCACACATAGCCTCCAGGATGGAGCCTGAAGCCAGGCAATAGCTGAGAACAAGCTAAGCTACCTGGATGACTGCTTAGTAGCCACTGCTGGCTCCAAAGGATAGTACTTTAAAACTATGCAGGAATTCTAGGCACTACCTTTGGTTTTGGTCTTGCTGAAGGCAGATGGATTTTGTCTGGGTTTTGTGCGGGAGTTGAATTTTGAGACAGGGAGTTCCTCATTCTCCCAACTTGTTCAGTATCCTAATAAAAACCTCTTTCCTTTCTCACCAGCCTCTGCCTCTAGAGTTTGCCTTTTGGTGGCAGCAGGCAGCCAAACTCCACTTTCATTGGGTAACAATGGGAAGATTAGAAGTGTGATGTTTTTAATGTGTTTACACAGTGTCTGGGAAACAATTAATATGTGTTGGTTTTATTGTTATTCTTACCTATTCTTACTGGGGAGAACAATGGTGCAAATAAATCAGAATGATCTCTTCTGAAATTTGGAGTTAATTGTATAAATTTTTACTTAGAAAATGGTTTTCTTCTCTCTAAATCTGCCCTTGTTGGTTTCATTTGTATGTACACATTCATTCATAAATTTGTTCAATAAAAACCGTTCATTCAAGCAAACATTTAGTGAGCTTTATCAATGCTATCTTCCCTTATATTCTTAGGGATGGACTGATCATTCAAATAAATCTCAGTCTCTGCCATTAAGGAGATCACAGTCCTCTAGAGAAGTCAAACAAACAAATCAAGGATCAAGATGGTTGCTATGATATAGGTATGTTCAGATACACTGAGGTAAAACTTCCAGTCTGTACAATTCAGGTTAAGAAAAGCTTCCCTTAAAGAGGTGGTGTTTGGGCATAATTTTGAGAAATTAGTAAAATTTAACCAGGTAAGAGAGATGGGAGATAAAATCATTTGAGGCAGAGGAAAAGTAGAAAAATGTGACATTAAAAAAATGTGATTCTACTTTGGCTGACACAAAGGATACATTTTGGGTGTTTTATTGGCCACCTGACAATCAGATGTAAAAACGAGCATTCGATGTATCCATGATGTGATCCCAGAAAACAGTGGGAGTGCAGTGGCAGAGTAAGCAGGAAAAGAAAGGCAGCCACGAAGGCTGCTTGAACAAGCCTGTTACCTCTGTGGATAAATGGAAATCAGCTACCCTGGGGAACTCTGGGAGTTGATGCAGGACCAGGCCTCAGAGTTATCTAACCAGAGACTAAAGAAGTTGGAGTATTTACTTATGCATCAGCTTTTGATACTGTCATTGAAAAGCTAGAGAAGAAAGGCCTCAAGCAATTGGAAGTCTATCTCACTACAATGGTAAGCCTCTAAAATGGGGTGGGAGGTAGAGGTGTCTATACCTTCTAGGTATATTGGGTATACCTAGAAGCTGGACTCTGAGAGAAAAGGGTGGGTGGGTAATGAGGGGGTTTTGGTGTTATGCCAAAGAACTATATCCTTAGTACTACAGGAGCTTTTGGGGTGTTTTTAAAAAGAAGGAAGAGAAGTAGGTTTGGTTTTATATTGGACGATAGATAAGAAGGGGCTAGACAAGAGACAAGTAACTCTAATTTAGAAGTTACTGAAATTCTTCTGCCAAAAATCAGGCTGGCCTGAACAAAATCAGGACCATGTAGAAGAGTGGGAAGAGGAGAAAGAAATTAAGGTGAGGGAATTCTGCCCACCTGCAGAAGGACGAAGAGAGGGAGGGGTCACAGGGCGTTCCCATCTTCTGCCTCGTGACACGAGGTAGAAGGCAGTACCTTTCACCCAGACTGAGAATTCCACAAGGAGGAAACAAGTGAGTTTAAAATCAATGAGATCAGATTTGGAAATTCTATGTGTGCAGCAGACTGTATAAATCCAGAAATCAACGAACATTTCTGAGCTGTAGACATAGCTTTGAGCATTTTCAGAACATAAATGGTCATTGAAACGAAATGTAAGACATGATCTGAAGAGGTTCTAGGCTCCTGGAAGACAAAGAAGAAATGGTCTAGTGGAGAGCAAGGCAGACAAGCAATTATGGGATGAAAGTATTGCCACAAAACGTCACGGGAGGCTTAAGTTTTAGAAACCACAGAAAACTCTACCCAGAGAGTCTTTTGATCACAAACATGAAGAATGAGTCGATACTCATTTGGCGAATAAATGGGGACTGGAGCATGACTTATACAAAGACAAGTTTAAGAAGACAAATCACGTAACTTGTGATAAGTTAATATAAAACCAGGCTAAAGTTTGCCTTTCTATTATCTCTGAAGACAGGTACTCCCTGAAAATGAATGTGAGCACCCTCAGTTCAGGAACAATTTTTTATCCCCAGTAGCTGGCATGTATTAGGTGCTCAGTAAACACTGGTTGGTATGATAGGGTCTGTTCAAATAAATAATGTAACTAATATAATACAACAGAGTATAATTTCAGAGAGACTACCTACCTACTTAACAAGAAGAAGAATTTGTAATCAGGAGATATTATTCAAACAACTATGCAAATTGCAAGCCCCCATACTTATTCCTTTAGGCAGGCCCCATAAGAACAGTCAGCAAGCAAAGAGATTTTTACCATGTTATTCTTAGTTAATAGAAAAAATAGTTCATTTAAATAAAAAAGTATCTGATTTAGACTTTCTATTTATATAAACAGGCTCTGTACTACTTAGTCTTGATTAGAGAAGTTCTATTACACTCATAAATATATCCTATCTAAACTAGCCCACCTACAGTTCGCCGTAATTTGCTGCCCCGACCTCTAGTAACTTCATTATTATTTCACCAATACCTAACAGCAGTGACTCAGAGTACTGGGTGTGTAATCAGTACTTGTTGACTAACTCTCAGGAAAAAGTTGACTTCTGAATAAAATCAGGGCTTTGCATTCTGTATCCTCAAGTTTTCAGCATTATGGTGAATCTGATATTTTTAACTGCACAGAATTCCTCTTCCTACTGCTACTTTGCATCAGTCACTGGATATAGCCCTAAGTTATATTCCTTCTTCTAACCAAGATATGGGCACATGACCATGCTGGGCAAAGCCTATGATTTCGAAATTATTTTGAAATTTGAATAAAATGACGCAGTAACTGGATATGGTGAGTTCTTCCTGCTCTACATGCTTGGGGCTACTCATCACTTCCTATCACTTCAGATTCACTTTTGATGTATGAGCTACCCTCATAGATTGCAATACATGTTATTTTAGCTGAACTCATTCAGAGTTAGATGCTGTTGCTTGGAATCAAAAAATCTTAATTGCACAAAATTCAATGAGACTTAGCAAGAGAAAAGAGAAGAGGAAGAGAGTAGGAAATGACACACACTGAGTGGAGGCATATTAAAATATAAAACCAAGAGAAGTTTTACCAAATGTATCCTTTTTTTCTTAACAAAAGTTGAGTTGCATATTTTAACTTATTAAGTGTGAGCCTACAATCAATGGGTCTCAGACTTGGTGAGCATAATGGTCGCTTGGGGTACTTGTTTCCATGTAGAGGTCTAGGCACCGTACCCAGAGGTTCCCTTCGTGCAGGTCTGTGTGGGGCCTGGAAATCTGCATAATTTACAAGCTTCACAGATGATTCTCAGACCATGCTTTGGAAACTGCTTTAGGCTCTGCTGTGTATGAAAAATGGCAGCTAATCAGATCTGTGTGCACAGCAAACTATGCTTGCTCCCCACTCAGTTTTGCTACACAATCTCAAAACTTCTAGTCAAAATGATTGTCTTATAATGGTGGTGTCTAAGTGGATCGAAGGTATATTTATGTACATATAATAAAACAAAGACACTCAATTTTCATCTCGTTGAAGAAGAGCCAGTCAGATTACAAGTGGGAAAACTTAGCCTTAGAAAACTAAAACTACCATCTTTATAATGTAATTTTTGTAATTTAGATAAAATTACCTTTCATATGGGTATAATTTTATTTCCTGTTAATATTTTCCTTACACCTGTACTCACCTAACAGCAGTGATTCAGAGTATTATCAACATATCACCTTCAGGAGAAGAAAATCTCGATCACAAAGATGAAGATTTTTTATTAGACAGTGTCCCTTAAAATGACGGTGGCACGGTGCCAAGACATTAACATGTTACTGATACACACAGGCTTGGCCTGAAGGCCTGGCAAGACCACAGGGTAGGGAAGGGCTGCAGGAATTGCCCCAGGCAGCACAGGTGAAGGTGTGTAGCCCAGGTACACAAGCTGGCAGGCACCTGATGACTGATTTCCCTAACCCCAGGCAAAGACGCCACAGGAGTAGGGCCCTTGCACGGAGCATGCACAAGGCCAGCAAGTGATTGGCAAAAGATAGAAGCCCTCCTACCCTCTTCCACTGAAGGTGGGGCCAGAGGACCGCAGCAGCAGCACTTGTACCGAAAAAGTCAACGTGGTGGCAGAAGAAGGTGCTGTCCTGTCAGTCTAGCCTGGGAGAAGGACAGCATTGCCTGGAGGGCTGGACCTTCCCAGGAGCTGGACTCTCCCGGAACCCACAGATGTTTGGGCCAGGAGATTTAAACCAAGGAAATGGAGAAATGTGCACCTCCCCATGGGCCCACCTCAGGCATGGGTGAGACAGGCTTGCAGGATGTTTTTGGTCCTGGAAACCGCTTAGCAAATGGAAGAGGCCACCCATGCAGACTCCAGGAAGGAGCCTAAAGCCCGACTGGGACTGCAATGGGGAACAAGCTAAGTCACTTGAAGGATCGTGCTGCAGCCGCCGGCGGTTCCTTAAGGACATTGTTTTCGAATGGGAGAGGGAACCCTGAGCACGGCCTTGGACTAGTCTGGCAGAGAGTGGCTGGGTTCTCCTCTGAGTGTTCTGGAAAGGCTGGGCTCTGAGGCAGGAGGCTGCCGTCCTCCCAGACTGTGCCGCTTTTAAGTAAAAGACCTCTTTTATTTTCTCACCAAACCTCTGCTTCTGGAATTTGCCTATGGGTGGCAGCCGGCAGCCGAACCCCACTTCTGCTTGGTAACATTGCTAGACCAATTCTGCAGGTAAGGTTATCTATAGCACAACATATAGCACATACCATGTAGCTTTCACAAACTTATTTGAAAATTACATTTACTTTTTCAAAAGCCAAGATAACAGAAAAAAAGGATCCCATATGGTCTTACCTAAGCATTTTTATACAACAAGAAAAATTCCAAATACTTTTTTAATGCAGGTAATGCTTTTACATACTATCTTTACATAAAAGCTATAAGACACATATGTTACAGAAAACATTCATAACCTGACTGTGCTTGTATGCTATTGCCCAGTTTGGGATAAGCTGCAATCATATTGTATAATTTTTAATTCTTAAAAATTACTCAATAATAGTATTATTCCATAGATATTATGTAAAACTGTCATCCTGGAAACAAAAATAGTACTTTTAGATTTCTTTTAAATTTTAAATTCAAACCAACATGATTCAATAATTATTTATTAAGATGCTAACTATTCCACTAGACACTGAAAAGGATGGAAAAGATAGATGAAGTGAAAGATTTTATAATATAACTATTAAAAAACAAGAGAGCAAAAGTAGATTTTAAAAGCCAGAAGCTAACCAAGCCATCAGATAGAGCAATATGAGGTCACAGTTGTAGCATAAGGGGCCAAGCACACAGTACTCTGGGAAGCCCATGTGATGGATCTAAAGTTCACAGATGACCTCTGTTCTCTGTCTCACTTCCTGCACATGACACTCACAAGGTTTACACTAGGGAAGAGAATGCAGTAAAAACTAGTGCCTGAGCGCTGAGCTAATAGGAATTAGTCATGGACTTGGAGAAGTACTTTTCATTATTTATACCCAAGCTTAATAATCAAGAAATCAAAGAAATAATATGAAATAAACACAGAACTTTCTCTTAGAACTTCAGGCTTAAAAAAAATTGTTGTAGGCTGCTGGTCCATGTGACAATCACACCATGCTGTTTGTGTTGTAACTTTTACCAAATATTTACCAAATATCCCCTTTCTGTAGCAGAGGTAGGACTGGGTTAAGGGGGAATTATTTTTTTTTTATTGTTGGTTAGTTACAGTTGTCTCGCCTTTTTCACCATTGCTTCTCCTACCCCAGCACCCCCCACTCCCACAGTCAATGCCCCCATATTGTCCCTGCCCATGAGTCCTCTATTTGTGTGCTTTTTTGCTTCCTCTTTCCCTTCTGTCCCTGTTATCCCCCTCTCCACTCCCATCTGGTCGCTGTCAGGTTGTTCTTTATTTCCAAGTCTCTGTTTATACTTTGCTCATTTGTTCATTTTGTTGATTAGGTTTCACTTATAGTTGAGATCATATGGTATGTGTCTTTCACTGCCTAGCTTATTTCAGGTAGCATAATGCTCTCCAGTTCATCCATGCTGTCTCAAAAGGTCGAAGTTCCTTCTTTCTCTCTGCTGCATAGTATTTCATTGTGTAAATGTACCACAGTTTTTCAATCCACTCATTCACTGATGAGCACTTAGGCTGTATCCAGCTCTTGGTTATTGTAAATAACTGCTGTGAACATTGGGGTGCATAGGTTGTTTTAAATCAGTGATTCAGGATTCTTAGGTTATAGTCCCAGCAGTGGAATCTCTGGATTGAAAGGCAGTTCCATGTTTAGTTTTCTGAATTCTATACTGTTTTCCACAGTGGCTGCACCAGTCTGCATTCCCACCAATAGTGTACTAGGGTTCCCTTTTCTCCACAATCTCACCAGCACTTGTTGCTTGATTTGTTTATGATGGCCATTCTGATCGGTGTGAAGTGGTATCTTATTGTGGTTTTAATTTGCATCTCTCTAATGGCTAATGATGTTGAGCAGTTTTTCAAGTGTCTATGGACCTTCTATATGTCCTCCTTGGAGAAATGTCTGTTCAGGTCCTTTGCCCATTTTTTAATGGGATTGTTTGTCTTCCTGGTGTGGACTCATCTGAGTTCTTTATATATTTTGGGCATCAAACCTTTCTCTGAGGTGTCATTGGCAAATATATTTTTCCATTTTGCTGATGTTTTCTTTAGCCCTGCAGAAGCTTTTTATTTTGATGTAGTCCCATTTGTTTATTTTTTCCTTTATATTCCTTGCCATAGGGGACATATCAGTGAAAATATTGCTGCTTAGAATATCTGAAATTTTCCTGCCTATGTTCTCCTCTAGGACTTTTATGCTGTCCCAACATATTTAAGTCTTTTATCCACCTTGAGTTTATTTTAGTATATGGCAGGAATTATTCTTCTTCTCTCCCTTCTTTGTACTATTTTGCATTGCCCTTTGCTTTTTCTTTCCCAGTAATCTTCTTTTATCTTATTTCTCATGATAGTTTTCAGACTAGAGAGCAGGGGTAGGTCTAGTTGCTTTCTTGATTAGCGCTGGGAATATGGAAATTTTTAATTTAATTCAACACAGCTCAACAGTTGTTTATTAAATATCCACGTGATGCTCAGTTCTACATTAGACACTAGAACAAATGCAGGTGATCCATAAGAGGATTCCTGTTTCTAGGAGCTGGAGCTCCTGTTGAAAGGTAGACAGACAAAGACTAAATGGAATACTATGAGATGACAGGTGAAGCTTTGGAGATGATGGTGTTGGGGGCAGTGACGATTAGCAAAGAGCTGTCTTTGTGTACACGGCATTTGTTTTTAATACTCAAGAGAATAACAGTAGAAACATTCCTGGGGGAATGAGGACAACGTTCTGCAGAAGTGTACAAATTATAAGTTGATGATTGTCTCTCTCTGGGGTAGGAGAAGGCCAACTTACATCAAGCAGATGTGGATCATAAAGGAAAGGAATTTCATACTGTTGAAATGTAAATCTGGAAGATTCTTCTATCAAAGAATAGTGATCTTCAGACTTTTTAGCCAGAAGCAACTTCAAAAAAAATATTAATGCATGACTGGCCATTTCAAAATCTTGCCCAACCAGCATCAAACAGCATTATCAGTAATGAGTAATAAATTGAGAAATGAAGTTTGAAAGAGAAGTATAAAATGGAACTGAACTCCAGGGAAGTGATTTTTTCCCTCAGTTCAGAACTAGGGCAGCCTAAAGCCCCTTCTGAACTTTGCCTTTTTTTTTTTTCAATAGCTGACCTCAATGTTGCCATCCATTTCCTTCTACTAAAAGTAAATGACTCACTGGAGGTAAAAAGTCAGCTTGGTAGTACCACAAAAATGATAGACTTTTGTAAATGAATTGTATTCATGGTTGGGTAGGAGCCATATTGTACTGGCTTCGATATAAAATATCACAGAGTTTTGGCACTGTTTTTCATGGTGGGGGAGGCGCTTGTTAATGGAGAACAGCTCTCTTAGGAACTCACAGGTCAGCTTAAACAATTTCTTAAGAAATAAATTAGACAATGCGGCTTTGGAAATTTACTATATAAAGAAAAGTTGAGAAACATTTAAAGGCTAATAAGTAATCAAGGTAACAGAATACTGTTTCTCTAAAAACGATCAGGAATTAGACCACCTAGAGAATGAATTGTTCATGAGTAGATGAGTCAGGGGAACTGGTGAATATAATGTCAGCTCAGTTTGCAGAGTGAAATGCTTCTCTTCTATGCCCCTTCCCATTTTAGGCTTCCTTCTATATGCTGTGTAAATAATATAGACTCCCTGACGTAGAGGCTCCCTGTCAACCCTTTACCAAGCAACTCAAGCCAAATTCTGAGCACCCATCTTGTTCCAAGCACCATTCTAGCATCTGAGGATACAGCATGGTATATCCAGCCTCTATCCAGAGTTCTATGGGATTTCAGTGAAGAAACAGACTGAGATGATAGTAATGCCTATACTTTCAGGAGGTTTGAAAGTCCCCCTCAAGGACTTTAGCACCATTCTTCCCTGCTGTCTAGCCTCAAACTACAGCCACTGCACATGTGCGCACATGTACAGGAGCCTCCACTTCTGGTCAATCACAGTGCTTCAGTTCCTCTTTATGCACCATGCAAAGCCTAATGTGCAGCGGGAAAATTCAACAAAAATGATGTAGTGCTCTTGAATAGCTCTTGCCAGGTAGCTACAGGAAAATCAAATTATCTCTTCCATACCCTATCAAATTCCTATATCAAAATAAAAGGCATCCAGAATGATGCCAGTGGTTTAGCTAACATTAAAAGTAATAAATTTGCCCTGACTGGTGTGGCTCAGCGGATTGAGAGTGCTGACCAAAGTGTTATGGGTTTGATTCCCAGTCCAGGGCACATGCCTGGGTTGTAGGTCCCCAGTAGGGGGCACATGAGAAGCAACCACGCACTGATGTTTCTCTCCCTCTCTTTCTCTCTCCCTTTTCCTCTCTAAAAATAAATAAATAAAGTCTTTAAAAATAAAATAAAATAATAAATTAGCATCCTACAATCAGATTTTTTCACTTTTGGATTTTTGTTTAATTTTTAATATTTTATTTCTTAAATTTTATTGAATTTATTGAGGTGATATTGGTTAATAAATTACATAGGTTTCAAGTTTACATTTATTTATCATCTGTGTATTGGATTGTGTGTTCACCATCCAAAGTCAAGACTCTTTCTGTCACCATTTATCCCCCTTTGCACTCTTTTACCTCCCCCTTTCCCTTGTAATCACCATATTGTTGTCTGTGCCTCTGAATTTGCTTTTTTAATCCCCTCACCTGTTTCACCCAGCTCCCCAACCTCTCTCCCCTCTGAGAACCATCAGTCTCTTTTCTGTATCTACAAGTCTGTTTCTATTTTGTTCATTTATTTTGTTCTTTAAATTCCACATATAAGTGAAATATATATTTGTCTTTCTCTGACTGGCTTGTTTCACTTAGCATAATATTATCCAGGTCCACCCATGCTGTCACAAAAGGTAAGATCTCCTTCTTTTCTATGGCTGAGTAGTATTCCATTGTGTAAATGTACCATCACTTTTTAATTGACTCATCTAATGGTGGTAGAGAGGCTGCTGCCTAGTCTTGGCTATTGAAAATAACACTGCAAAGAATACAAAGGTATATATATTCTTTCAAATTGGTCTTTGAGATTTCTTCAAATTTATTTCCAGAAGTAAAATCACTGGGTCATAAGGCAGTTTCATTTTTAATTTTTTGAGGAAATTTTATACTGTTTTTCAAAGTAGCTGCACCAATCTGCATCCCCACCAACAGTGGACTAGGGTTCCCTTTTCTCCACATCCTCACTTGTTGCTTGTTGATTTATTGATGACAGCCATTCTGACAGGTGTGAGGTGATAACTCATTGTGGTTTTAATTTTGTGGTTCAACTTCTCTTTCATTTCTGATTTTATTTATTTGAGTCCTCTTTTTCTTGATGAGTCTAATTAAAGGTTTGTCAATCTTGTTTATCTTTTCAACATTCTACCCCATTGGTTTAACTTATCTTTTGCATTTTTTAGACTCTATTTTTTTATCTCTGTTCTGATCTTCAGGCTTTATTATATAGCTGTGCTCATTTCTGAATTAAATTGATATGAAGAATGTCATATCTGCACAATATATAAAGTAGCAAAGTCATTTTACTTAACCTAACAGTGCCTTCCAAACCCTGCCATTTCATGGTACATAGAAAATCACAATATTTGAAGAGTTTGCTAGGGTTAAGGAACACTTTTAAAGATGAATTATCGGGGAGGAGGCGGCTCTGATGCCTCAAGTTCCAAAGGAACCAATATCTTGGCAACCTGTAAACTCTTCACACATGTCATTTGGGAAACTTGGATCTAAGAATTTGAATGTGAAGTATTTCATGTTCATAAATAACATAACTGATGTGGTTTTTCTAACCCCCAACCCCTAACATTTTCGAAGAGACTAGGATATGTAGTCAGAGAAGAAGCTATTGGAATGAGGCTTTTTTACTGAAGTGATCATTCCATAAATTCTTTTGGGGATCAACAGAAAAACTGAGAAATGCTGAACAAAAGTTTACCAGCTCAATCCTTTTTGTTTTACAAATAAAGAAACGAGGCTCAGAGCTAACACGTTAGTGTTTTAGAGAAGGGTAGTTATGAAACTAGATGAAGGCAAGATTTTCTTAGCTCTCAATCATGGGCTCTTCACCCCACACCAGTGGTTCTCAAGTGGGCTCCCCAACTGGTACCATCAGCACCCCCTGAGGACTTGTTAGAAATGCTACTTCTCAGGCACCATTCCAGAAACTCCAGGGACAGGGCCTGGGAAGCAGTGTTTTAACAAGGGCTCCATGTGGTTCTGATGCATAATGAAGTTTGAGAGCCACTTCACCTGGATATGTCTCTGTCAGAGAAGGCACAAGAAGTCAATTTGGATCAAGACTGCACCTAAGCAGTCGGAAGCCAAGCATCGAACTTGAACGTTTGTGAGTGGAGTGAGGGTTCACTGCGACAGGAGAAATAGATGTTTGGATTAAGTAGGAGGAGTAGGAGGTAATGATAGAAGGGAGATCCCGACTGCAGGATCAAAGTGGGAACTCCAACTCTCTAAGGACAACTAGGTCTGTTATGGCTGAAGCCTCACTACCATCTTGACTCCTTTGATAAAAGTTTCAACTCTGCATATTCAGGAACTTAAAGGGAGTGTTTCTGGTTTTAAAATAAAAAACTAGTAAAACAATTTTACTTTTCCAAATTGCTTTTGTTGCTTCTTGTGTTAAATATAATTATTTTGAAAATGGCAAACCTTTTTGGCCTTGTTTATATAACATGTGGAAAATTAAGGGGAAGGGAAGAAAAAAATATTCTTGGAGATGAGGCAAGGCTCAGTTTTCCTGCTCTACAGCATCACTGCTAAATTCCTTTGCCATGAAAAACACTCAAGTTTCTTTTCCATGTGACTCACTAGCAAATTGCCGTTCTTTAGATGTGGGTTCTACATTGTGTGGGTAAGGGATATCAAATATCTAAAATATGGAAAAAATGCACAGCTTATTTTTAGCCTAAGAATAATTCTATCTTAAGCAAGTAGAACTTGTTTAAAATTCTACTAAACAGCTAGAAAATCCCCTTTCATGACCAAAAAATTCGTGTGAAGCTTAGCAATAATAGTAGCATTAACATACTCTTTTGTTATATCCTCAGAACATCTATGAACAATGAAAGCTACAACCAACACTGTTGCCATTTGTTCATATGAATGAACTTGGTTCATATGAATATCTTATAAACTCCTCCTAAAAGAGAGTGATATCACAGTTCAGTCATTTCCTTTTAGCACCTTTGATCCTTTCTAGAAAGGTAGACTCATATATCTGGATAATACCATTTCAACAATTTATCAAAAATTTACTCAATAAATATCAACTACCATAGGAAAATACAACTATTTTGGCCCCTGAAAACATAACATACAAGAAATTATCAGGGTCATATACTCAGTTTGTCACCCATAACTGGAGCCTTTCCAGTAGCAAAGGTTGTAGGCACAGGTAGAGTAAGAATTTTGTGAGCAAATACTGTGAAAGAAAAAAATGAAGACTTTGTAGTACTTTATCATTATTTAAGAAGATTTGTGCCTTTCCTTTGCAAAGTATAGTTTAGTTTTTGTGGTGCAGATATAATTAGAACCCAGTGTTTTAAGTTTCCCAAATTGTGGGAAAGAATGCTACTTATTTACTAAGTCTTTAGACCTAACACAATGACACAGTGCTCAAGTCTATAAAAAGCTTGCCGGAACAGAGAGCAGTAATGCTTCAGGCACATACCCAGGGTGATGCCAATGTATTCTCTGAGTCTATTAAATGTACTAAATAGCTCCACATTCATAAAGTTTTCCATGAAAAGTAGAGTATAGCCCTGGCTGGTGTGGTTCAGTTGCTTGGGTGTCGTCTCACGAACCAGAGGGTTATGGGTTCTTTTCCTGGTCAGGGCACATGCCTGGGTTTTGAGTTTGGTCCCCAGTCAGGGAATGTACCAGAGGCAACCGATCGATGTTTCTCTCTTGTATTGATGTTTCTCTTCCTCTCTTACTCCCTCCCTTCTTCTCTCTCTAGAATCAATAAAAGAAAAAAAATCCAGTATATCATGAATTGTATTTTGAAAGTAAACTGTATTGATTTAAAGGGGAAAAAAGTACTACTATTATTTTCTGTTCTGAAGTGTAAAGTTAAGGACAGATTAAGAAGATGAGCTGTTTGTTTAATAAAATAATTACCACTTTGAGAATTTAACCAGCTTTCACGGATAAAAGAAAAAGTTTAATTGTGCTTTAAAAGTGAAAAGTTTAAAAGTTTCATGAATAAAACAAAAATATTGACAATATCTAATTCTCTAAAGCACGCAGTGACCACTATACAACGTAATCTCTCTCTTCAATGAATACGCAGTGTAAGAGGCCAGGTTTCTGGCCTTCTGAGGTGGCCACTCCATCACTAGCAATTTAAATTAATTTGTATCACAAGTAAATTCATTGCAACCTCCTTATCAAAGCCCTAGAATCAAGTCATGTTGTCAGGATCAGACAATTTTAAGGAAATTAAAATGCATTTTTAACAATTCCTTTTCCATCACAACTTTTTTTTCAAGTCTCAAAGGCAAACAGTGACTTTCAAACACACTTTATGGGAACAATCAGACTATTTTCCTGTGGCAGCAAAATCTTTCATTTATAATATTTCCTTGTTGCTCATTCTTACATCTGTCCTTCCTCTTTCTTAGTATTTCTGCAATCACTCTGAACAATGGTCGAATACCTAACTAACAATTCTAAAGATTTTGGCATCGGTTCCAGTAGCTCTAGGAAAAATGGAAAAGTGAAGGGAGTCCATTTGTAATGAATCTTCTATGTGTCCATCACAGTTGTGGGATTTCTACACATGATCCTTATGAATGCTGTGATCATTCATAAGGGTTCGCTGTTATTGAACCCATTTTGCAGGGGAGGAAATTAAGGCCCACAGAGATTTAGCAATAGTCCTACAGATATAGCTGGGCAAAAACGGTATCTGAATCTGGTTGTATATAACTTCAAAGTTCTTTGTAAACAAAGTAAAAGATTATTCCTGGAACTTTTACAAATATTAATTATAATTATACCCTGATATAAAAATGCCTTTATTTAATGACTAATATTTTCAAATCACTATCACATACAGCATCCCACATCAAGGCAGCTGGTAGAATGGAGGACTTGTGGGGGTAGTTGTGAGGATTAGGAATAATGTATATAAAATATAATACCAAGTGTAAAACAAGTGCTCAATAGCTGCTGTTACTGTTATTTATTATTATTATTGATTCTCCCAGCAGACTTAGTAGGTAGGTGGTACAGTTGTTATTATTCCCTTTAAACAGACTTTATAAAAATTGATCCCTTTCACATTATACTCCACAAACAAGAATTACTTTCAAATTTTTATTTACAAGGCATTTAGTTACAGCAATTCCAAAATCCCATATTCAACTTCAGTTTGTTTGCAATGCAAGGAAGGGAAAGTAGATAGAAGACAGGCTTACAGTCTTTCCCAGAGGAGTCAGTCAGAATTGGAAAGTTTGCCTTCAATCTCCAAAATGATTGTCCTCTTCCACGGCACCTAAGTGATGCTTAAGGATGTTCTTTCTCGTAAGCTGCATTATCTTCTTACAAGGGGGTAATGGAGCATGCTTCTTTCAGTTTCTGGCTTCCACAGGAGGTAGGGGCACAGACCATGCTCCAGACCATGCTTGTTTGCAGTGGTGAGAGCAGTTACCATAGTGCCAAGCCACAGAGCGGTGGTTCCGGTTTGACTTCTGTAGCCACATTCCTGCTTTCCGGATAGTAGGCAGTGAAGTATCAGAAAAGTGCTCAGTATCAGTGACTCACAGTGAGACAGGAAATCTCAACAGGTCCACCCTTCCTTCCTGCCCTCTCTGCCAGCCGAGTTGCAGAACCACAGCCACAACCAGCCTAGAGTCTTGGTGAGAGGGCTGGAGCAGAGACAGGGCCTCTAGCAGTGAGTCTTCCAAATGGATTAGGAAAGCATGCTCTCTTTATCCTAGAAAAGACTTTTTCTGTGGAGATGTATCTTTTCACCTTTACCCTGCATCTTCCTAGGTTATTCTGGCCCTTTGCATTATTTTTAAACATGAAAACAATGGGCCTGACACAATTCAGTTGGGTGGTCTTCATTGACACCATGTTTTATAAGCATACAAGAAATGACATTAATCATTATCATCAATGAATGCCGCCACAACAGCAAAATGGCAGAATGTGTGTCTCCAGCAAAATGAAAGCACATTTACAGTAGGTTTTTGAACCCAGTATAAAATTCCTTCAATAAAGTTTCAATGTCTCGTTATAAGAGCAGCACATGATTATACTGATGATAAAGATTAGCAATTCATGCCAAGGACTGCTCCAAGCACTGTCTACATTTTAAGTCATTTAGGTTGTACAACTACCCTTTGAGATAAGCACTGCTGTTGTTTCAGATGAGGAGTGAATGAAAGCCTCTTCACTGTCTCCCAAAATTGTTTTCAAACCTTATAAATAATAAACAAATAAAGCTCAAACAAAAGGAAATATCTAAAATAAAACTGCCCTTTGCAGCAATTTGTTGTGAATGAATAAATGAATGAATGACACAAAACGATGATCTGCATGTTTCTCCAAGGTTTGGCCAAGCTCAGTAATATATTTCCCATTCATTCATTAAATGGTAAAAAAATATGCCAACAAAAATGTCAAGACTCTAGAATGAGTTACTACAACAATGCAAAGCTCTCAGTATCTTTTAAAAGCCACTTCTCTGTCTGTGAGCTGGCAGCGATGTCAGAGGGGCAGGAGTCCACATTCCTGTGTCAATGGAAAAACCAGGTCTCAGGTTGAAAAACCATTTATTTGGGGGATGGGAGGGAGTATAGATATAAAATCTTTCAGTTTTCATCTCTTTTTGTTTTCCTGCTCTCTCCAAGCTCAAATTACACCCCAAAATACCATGACAAAATACTTCTAAGGCACTTGTCCACTGTTTCGTGACTTTGAATAAAGTGCTGTTTTCTCTTTCTGAAAAGCACCCCTCCCGCATTCCACTCATCAAATCCTCCAGCATCGAGGATTCTGTCCATCTGTTCATACTCTCAAGAAGTATTTATTGAGCACTTATCATGAAGCAGACATGGGGTGCAAAGAGAGACACAAAGTTAAGAAAGAAAAATGAGAGAAAGTGGAGGAGGGAGGGAAGAAAGAAAAGAAGGGAGCAAGAGAAGGAAGGAAGGAAGGAAGGAAGGAAGGAAGGAAGGAAGGAAGGAAGGAAGGAAGGAAGGAAGGAAGGGGAGGGCAGGGGAGGGGAGGAAGGAACAATAGAAAGAAAATAGCAGGCACTACAACCGTGTCATGATTGGAGTAGTGCAGGGCCATATGACAATGGGGGACTAGGTGATTACTTACATCAGGTGTCAGGCGTCCAGCTAACCAGAGCAGAGCTCTGAATGACAAGAAGGAGCTAGTCATGCAGACATAGGCACCACTGGTTCCAAGGTGCTAAGCTAAGGGAGCAAGCCAGATTCCTGAAACACTGAAAGAAGCCAGTGCGACTGAGGTGCAATCAGAGAGAAAGGCAGCCGCCAGATCCCACTGACTTTGTAAGACCAGTAGAAGCTTAAACTGAAATTTTAAAGTGGTGTATTGATATAATATACTTATTTGCATCAATTAATTGATATAAAATAATATATTTTAATAAATTCCTCTGACTGTTGGGTGTATGTTGGACTTTAGGGGGTCAAGTGCAGAAGCAGAAAGACAAGTGAGAATACAGGAACATGAATCAAGGCGATTCTTTCTCTCTGTGCTGACACATCTTTGTGCAAATACTCAGTACTGACATTAACATGGTCTTTAAAAATGGATGTATGGTTTTTCTCACCTACTTAGACAATAAGAGCCTTGAAAGCATGGGTGAGCCAGCATCACACAATGATCATTCCCTGCATGAATAAATTAACGAAAGAATGAATAAATAAAACAAGGTCCCTGCCCTCAGAGAGCTTAATCTCTAGGGACAACAGGCATCCACTCCAATAACCAGATTGCAAAGTAGATTGTTTCCGCTGCAGAAGAGCGAGAAAGCATTATATCCGAGGGCAGGGGAGGGAGAAAACGTGTCCTGTTGAGGGTGCAATGATGAATCAGGATGTCAGGGCCTGGTGTTCTTTGACAGAGTGGGAGTTAAAACAAAGTGGCAAGAGTTTGACAGAGAACAAATCGAATCAGCTTCTCTTACTGTTTTACAGTTTCACACAATGGCTGTGTTTAGACTTAGATTTCTGGGTCAGGAGGAAACTCAGTGAATCTATTGAGAAATTATTTATCTCTGCTGGACTATTAACTAAATAGTAAACAAGAGAGTCAGATTACTTTTAGGTGGTTCAAATTACAGCAAACCCCTGACACTAGGCTGACACTGGGGAACAGTGCTCACATTCTAAACATTTCATCTTGGAGCTATAAAAAGATTAGTCCTGGGGAACAGTGAAGTTTTTGCAATGTATTCCTTCCTCCTTCTCTGTACTTCACTCTCCTCAGGGCCTCCCTTGCCTCTACCTAAACATCTAGCATCCTCAAGTGGTATAAATAGAACTGTCTGTCTATCTATTATCTATCTATCTATCTATCTATCTATCTATCTATCTATCTATCTATCTATCTATCTAATCATCTACCATCGGTTAGCATAAGAAACACCACAAAACTTGACTTAAAATAACCATTTATAATGTCTCACCATTCTGTGAGAGATCTGGCTACTTCTTCTGCATTAGCCTAGCTCATCTGGGGCTGAATGATCAAAAATGGTCTCCCTGTCATACCTGGTCTCTCATCCTCAAACAGGCTGCTCTACATGGTGGCAGAAGAATTCCAGCAGCAAGGGAAGGCAAGCACAATTGCAAGCACTTTTCAAGCCTCTTTGCCACATTTTCTAATGCCCATTTGGCCAAAGGACATTAGCTGACCAGGCCCAGGTTCAAAGGATAGAGAAATAAACTCAACCTTTCGATGGGAGGCATGGCAAAAATCCCATTGAAAAGGAACATGCATACAGAGATAGAAGTAATTTGTGACCATTCTGTGATCTACCAGACTATCATTCTGGAAAAAATACATATGTTTAATTCAGACTAAAGTGATGAGGACCCCTAACAAGGTGGTTTGCTTCTTGGCAAATATCTCACCTAAAGGGAATCAACCTCCAGAGTCAGAACCACAGGCACAGTGGTGGATGGGCAGCTGTTCTGCAGAAACCACTCGCACAGCCCTTGCAGTCCTGACCTAGAGGCAGCCACCTACCTGAGTGCAGACTCCAAACCATTCCCCCCACCGCCCCTTAAAGAGTTACATCACAGTGTGCTTCAGATGCATGATTTAACTCTACCAAATACCTAGTACGTAACTGCTCAATAAATATTGATTGGAATAGTTAATCATGTGTGTGCATGGGCGTGCCTGTGAGTGTACTGAGAGAGATGATGGAAGGTGACCACACACAAACAGCAGCTCCATTCCAACTGCTCCCCCTGGGCGTCAAGAGACAGCCCAATCCTAGCAGGGAGCATGGTAGGGACTGGGGAAATTCATCTGCATCATTAGGTTCTCTGTCAGCCAGAGGTTGTTCCCTCTGTGGCAGTAGGAGGTAGTTAAAGTGATGGGAAGGAGTAACTACAGCAGTTTTACCTCCAGAAGTAAGCCTTTGGCTCTTCCTTGTCTGCCATTGTGGTGCCCGTAACTATGCAGCAGGAGCAGCTGCCCAGACCCAGATTTGCCCAGCAGTGTTTGTGTATTTAGCATTTGAGAGGCATGGCTAGATTTCAGTTAAGGCTGCAGACAGAACACATGCCTTTCCTTCCCAGCCTTTGCACCTTGTATTTCACTAGAATACCTGTTTAAAAATATATATGAAAGGAAAAGGTTCATCATAAATGCCAGTATCAGGAAATGAAAGATTTCAATATATTTCTCCAAGATGTGTGGAAAATAGGATCACAGTCTATCTGGATTCAAATGACAGCTCGACCCATCACAAGCTATATACTTTGAGCGAGTCCTCTTTATAAAGGACAGATAATTATAAGACCTACTTCATAGGCTTGTTGAATTGGTCAACTTATATGAAGTACCTAGGACACTTCCTGAACACAGCTCAATAAAAGTTAGATTTCACTGTTATAAACAGAAGCCAAGAAACTTACACCTAAGAAATTACACAGAAGAAAGCTAGAAGTTCAAAGGTTAGAATTGGCAAGAATTTCAGGGGAAGGTGAGGCACAAAGTCAAGGGTATTAGTTTAATGTCTACAGAAAAACTATGCAAGTCCATTTTCACCCCATTCTCTAACCCTACAGTGACATGTGTGGGTGATATGTAACCTAATTAAAGTAAAACCAAAGATGTTTTCTGTAAAGAAGTTGAACAGCCTTCCTGTGAAGGGCTACAGTTTCTGAGCCAATGCCGGGCCCACAATGGGTGGCCTCTGTTTTTGTTGATTACATGAAATAATTACTTCAGGAGATAACCAAATGATACATGGAAATATAGGGATCCACACCTAAGCACCTCTTCTGAAATTTTACCAGGTCAAAAGATAAATCCCTAAAAGCTTCCTGGAAGCAAAAATGTTATCTATGAGGAAATGAGAATCAGACTGGTGTCGATCACCTTCCCAGCAAAATCAGTTGCTAGAAGATAATGGAAAATGCTTAAAACATTCTGAGGAGAAATTCTTTTGACATTAGAATTGTATGTGCATTTAAATTGTTTTTTGAATATCTAAAAGACATTTTGAGACATTCAAAAGCTTAGAAAATGTTATGCCTCATGCATACTTTTGGGAAAAAAATATTGGGGGATGTATATTAGAGCAAAAAAAAAAGTAATCCAAGAAAAATAAGGTCATGGCAGCCAAAAAACAGTGAATTTGACTTACAAATCTATGAAAAATAATTATTAGATGAAAGCTGTTTGGCAATCTTAGAAAATCAACAGTCCAAATAGTAACAGGCCATAGAAGGCTCTCAAGAGTTACTGCTCAAGCAGAAATATCCTTTTAGGAAACATTCTTATTAATACACTAAATGATCTTTGACAAAATGAAAGAATACTGAAATTCTGTCCACAAGAAAAAGAAAATTAATTAGAAATTTTAAATAACTAACCCATATAAAGAAACTATGGCCTAAATGTAAAACAAACTATAATATTGTGTGATATTTAGTGAATTAGAAAAGAAAAATCAATTTGACCTTGACACTTGAAAGATCCTTCAGTTAGTATAAGCTTGTTAACACAAGGTTATAGCTCTTTCTTTATGGGTCTAATCACGCTACTTTGTGCCTTAAGTAATAATATTCACATTATTATAATAGTAAAGACAATTTTTACTTAATTTCTTTTGACTCAACCTATTGGCAAAGTGTAGAATAACCAACCACTTAGAAAAACTCAAGTAATAGAAACATTGACAATATAAAAAGTCGGGACGTGTGAATGGAGCAAAGATGGAGAAGAGCATATGGAGCATTAGTTTTCTCATTTTATGTGATTGCGAATCCCAATTTCAGAAGATGATAGATCAAAAAATAGTATTATTCACAGATATAAAGGCCATCCCTCAAAGTCTGTTTTGTTTCCTGCAAATTGGATGGGTGATGTACAACTTATGTATCTCACAGTAGCTTGGCCATGGATGTTTTTTTTTTTTAATTAAAGGTATGGAAGCTATTAGGGAAATACAAGTGTTTTTATTATCAAAGTGTGTAGCTCCTATGGAAGTTTGACCATTTGCTTGTGCATTTTAACTGTAAATCATCAACTACATTGAATACACCCAGTTCCGTTCATCAGCTTTCTGCTCTCTGCTGTTCTCAGAGTTTCCATCCATGTAGAACTACAGGCCTTTAAAGTTGAAAGGGCTTTTAAATATCCTTGAGTTCACCTTCATCATTTCATAGGTGAGTAAACTGAGGCTGCAGGAAGTTATCTGACTTGATCAAGTCAAGCAGCTCTTAAATGACAGAATTGGTCCTAAAAGAGGCAGTGTTTTTCTGTGACATAGATAAGTGGCCAAATAACAATTATTATGATGATGATGATTATATACTAAGTCCAGATAATAAATTGAATATACATGACTTCAGGAAAAATGTAAGAACCCTGTAGTTTCATATGATCAGCAATGTTCATTGGTATAAATAAATATGCAGTCTTAACTTACAAAGGTTAAATTCTATAATTCTATAATTAAAGGTTATAAATTCTATAATTTATACACAGTTGTAATGATTTTATTATATACAGTTCATTCATTGAATTGTTTTATATGCTAATCTACCTTTAAGTAGATTTAAAAATTCTAATGGAGAGTACAACTTCCTTCAGTTCAAAGTCTCTTAGTTCAGGGTAATGGGGCTATAGTGAGCATTGTATAAAAATGGGTTGGCTTAGTGTTTTCCTTCTGGGTTTTTCCTTCTAAGTTTGTGTTTGCAGGCATCTCAAACTTACACAAAATTTGCAAAAACAGTACAAAGA
>VMDR010011137.1:0-29179 GCA_007922815.1 Macrotus californicus | reverse complement strand
CTCCAAACCTGTAGCTTGTCTTTTCATTTTCCTAACAGTATTTTTGCAGAGCAGAAGTTTTTAATTTTGATGAAGGCTGATTTATCTATTCTTTTAAATCATGCTTTAGGTATCATCTAAGAGCTTTCCATAACCCAATGACATAAAGATTTGCTCTTATGTTCTCTTACAGATATTTTATAGTTTTTTTATTGTTGTTCAGTTAAGCTGTCCCACATTTTCCCCCGTTGCTCTCCCCTGCTCTGTCTCCCCTGACTCCCAGTCATTCCTTCCCCCATTTCCATGCCCATGAGTCCTCTATTCATGTTCCTTGGCTTGCCCCTTCCCTTTCTTAAGTGTTACATTTATATTTATGATCTCTTTTGAATGGAAGTTAAAGTGGAACACATGATTATATTGCCATGGCATATCTTATGACCATTGTAGATAAAATGAGTCCTACCGTATTAGTGAGGATTCTGCAGGGAAACAACCAATAGGATGTGGTTATATATAGAAAGAGGTTTAGTATAAGCAATTGGCTCCCACAGTTGTGAAGACTGGCAAGTCTAAATCTGTAGTGTGGGCTGGCAGACTGGAGGCCCAGGAGAGCCAATGGTACAGATGAGGTCCAAAGTCAATCTAATGGAGAATTCCCCCCTGTTCAGAGAGGCTGGTCTTCCTGTTCTGTATCAGGCCTTCAACTGATTGGATGAGACCCACCAACATTATGCAGGACAGTGTACTTTACCAATTTGAGTTCACCAATTTAAATGTTAGTTTCATCCAAAAGCACCTTCTAGGTTGAGACATAAAATTAAATATCACATAAACTAAGCAGTAAAATGAATAGCTTTGAAATTAGTTCCTTAGGCAATATAATATATGAATACATCTTTTTTTTCTTCTGTGGGTTCATAAAATGTTTACTGTAAAGGAAACTGCTTTCTGCCTTCTCATCATTTTGTAATTCTTTGAGGATTTTATGGGAAAACTGTGGATTTTCTGAATTATTAGCTAATCAATGAACTCTAATAGATGGTTATTTCAAATAGAATGTGGTCTGCTTGTATTCCAGAAAGAAACAATAAAAGCATCATTAATCTTTTTGTTTGAAACCATCAGAAAATCTCACTTGACATTTTAGGTTCATAGTATGCAAAGGATTCACTGAAATCCTATTTGGTTCTTTATTAGCAACATTCTTAAAAAATTCCACAGTTGGTATGCTGCTTTCAAGAACAGCTGGGGATCTCTCTGACACAGCCATCTGCACAGTGAGACGATTCCCAGGATGGCTTTGTTTGCATAGATTAGCCCAGGCACTCCAGAGCACTGCACCTGCATGTGCTTCGTCCTTGCAGTGGGGCTGCGTTCCTGGGCGTGTTTTTTAGCACAGCTTGTCCCCTGAAGGCCTGTGGCTTTGTTTCTCTGCAGGGGACATTCTTGTGCTAGTGGTACCTTTTCTCCTTTATATTTTCAAGCGATAATGAAAAAAAACACCATTAAACCCATAGAAATCTCATCTGAAAAATCAGCATTATCATATTACCAAATCTCATTCATAAACCAGTAGGCTAAAACCATACAGGAATCTGCTGTCGTCATAACTTACCAATGTAGCCAAATAGGTATAAAGCCCCTGCAGTCCCCATCACCATGCTGAATGTCTTAGGTTTCATTTTACATGTTGCTCCTACACGCTGCTCCCTGTTTTTTCTAGAACTTCACATGTAATCAGGATTTCTTTTCTGGAATGGTTGATCCTGCCTTTTCTGTTTCACATGCTTTACAGGCATGGGTTCTTCCTTCTTGTCCCTCTGCATTGCTCCCTTCCCAGGCAGTTGTATCCCAGGCTCTACGGACAAGAGTTGTGCTATACTTGGCCAGCCACGATGCTCTGCCCTCGTTCATAAAGCTACTCCTGCATGTTACTCACAACCTACCCGCTGAACTTTTTCACTCGGGAATTAACATTAACACATGTTGGTGTTATGAGGGCTGGTTCTGAATTTTTTTTCCTCCTTGTTTTTTCAGGGAAAGCACTTTTAGTTCAATAGTTTTATATATCATCAGTCTTTTGGAGAGTACTCAAGGGTATTCAGTAAGCTCTGTCTATTTTTCTTAGTTATTTTACATTAATTATTGACATAGAAATATCCAAGTAGCAAAGACATGTTCTTTTTAAAAAATAGGTTTTAGAATGCATTCTTCTAAAATCCTCCCCTGCCCTGGCTGGTGTGGCTCAGTGGATCGAGTGCTGGTCTGTGAACCGAAAGATCGCCGGTTTGATGCCCAGTCAGAGCACATGCCTGGGTTGCAGGCCAGGTCCTCAGTTAGAGGCGTGCAGGAGGCAACCAATTGATGTATCTCTTACACAACAATGTTTCTCTCCCTCTCTTTCTCCCTCCCTTCCCCTCTCTCTATAAATAAATAAATAAATAGATAGATAGATAAATAAATAAATAAAATTTTAAAATAAAATCCTCTCCTATTAATATTAAACTTAATTCTTTATCAGTTTATCTAACTTTAAACATCTAAAGAAAGTATTAATGTTTTAGTAAATAACATTTAATATCTATTAGTCTAGGTTCCAAATATATAAACTACTTAATTTCTTAATATAATGCTTATATTTTGTAGACCAATCAGGAAAGTACCACCCACAGGACATCCCACATCTTAACCTTGGCCACTGAATCAATGTGAGTCCATTCATGTGATGGAGATCACAGTGGATTACACAGAGGGGATGTTTAATGTAAATAACTGTTAACATTCTAAGAAACAAGGGACTGTAAAATATAAGGAAAAGTCTGTGTCATTCCCCAGGACTAAAGGAGGATACCCAGGAAGGACAAAGCTGGAAGGAGGTCTCCTCTCCAAGGCTGGGGCTCAGGTCTTGTTGGAGAAGCAGTCCAGCACACAGGGTAGCAGAGAGATTTTCTGCTTTGCGTGGTAGTTTCTTGATAAGCAAGAAGCAGTCTCTGGAATGCAGGAGAGGCATAAGCAGTCAGCAGTTAAGGGTGTGGGTGTCCAGGGGGGCAGAGGCTTGGGTGAGCAGGAGGACAGGATGCAGGCGGAAGCCCTCAGAAGGCCGGTTTCCATGTCGAGAGGGCTGTGGAACAGTTATCACCAGGTCGGGCCAAGGAATCACATATTCTGGGTGCATGGTTGGGTCAGGGCTCTGATGGGGGTTCACACCCCTATACCCCTCTCATGGGCTCCTAACTGCAGGAAAGGCGTTTCCCCTGCAGTGTCCTCCAGTGTCCTGACTGAGAAAGCCTAGCATCATGTTCACCAGAAAGGAGACGGGCTCAAAGGAGCTCTGTCTGCTATGGCAGGACGTACCTTGCAGGGCAGGTTTGGAGTTGAGAGGCAATGGACTGATGACTAGCACATTTGTAGTTTCATTGTGTTCTGGATCCCCTTTTTTCTCTTTACTGTCGAATGCCAATTGCCAGCTGACTCCCTCCATATACTTTAAACCCCATAGTTGTGACCAAGAGGTAGGACATTGACAGAGCCCCATCATCTGAACCCCCTTGTCCCCATTCATGAGTACTTAAATGGATGGTTGAGATGCTATTTAACTGTCAATGCTGAATATGTTACTTCTTACCCCTAACATGTTGGATTTCCCCAGTGGCACTGATTCTGAAATTGGCTGGCCTACCCACAGCTCCATCCAAGAGAAGTGAGAGGCAATTATTATAACTGATTAAAGAAAAAGAAACATGATGAACATATTTTGTTTATTATATTGGGAAATATAAATTCTTATATATAAATATTAATAATTTGAGTTTAAATCACATCTCATTGATATTTAGAATGTTTTATGATGTTTTGACTGATTAATAAAAAAAGTTCCAGAATGCCATATTGGTTTCTATAAACTTGAAAATGAGGTTTGTGAACAGGCATGGTTGCCTGCAAAAATAACTTTTTAAAAAGATACATTTTTAAAAATTCAGTACACATTGACTGAGTCGCCCTTCAGATGCTCTGAGATCTCATTTTGCTCTGATCAGGTTGACCGGTTAGCATCCTTTTCTTGGGAGTTCCTGAGTGTTTCATCCCCAGGCCAACACATAGAGGTGACAGGTGGCTTCCACTGTTTCCTCAGCTTTAGTCTGTCAGGAGTGCCTGCCCATTGACTGAAAGGCTGCTGATAACTTCGCTGGGGTCTGCAGAGCTGTATGGCTGTGTGCGAGCAGAATGGCAGAAAGCTGCCCGAGTTACCATGTTCTAGTTTCCACATGGGCTGCCTCCCATAGAGAGTTTCTTTATTCTCAGATTTTTCTAGCTGTAGTTCTAAAAATCTGTTGTCCAAGTCCAGTAACTCAGCCCATGCAATACTGGTTTTTGCAGAGAAAGGCAGGAGACTGGGATGGTCTCATAAAGTGCCCATAAGGTAAGGTCGAGGCTTATAAAGAAATCAGAGGTAATGACCATCATCATCACCATCACCATCACCCATCTTTAGATAAAACCTGTGGTACTCACACAGCATTCTCTCCTTGTAACGATTCACAACCAGCCACTGTCCCACTGTCTCTCCCTCCGTCAGGCTCCTCTCTCAGGGTGTCCCTGTCCTGCAGGGTGCAGGCACTTCACACGCACCGGCTGTCTCTGCTCTGACAGCAGCCATCTTCTTCGTTCCCAACACGTGTCGTGCGTGCCCTAGCAGCGGCCTGTCCTCATGCGAGGACTCCCTCAGTGGAACCCTCCCTAAGCAGTCACTGCATTAAAACCAACTCTGCAGAAAAGCTCCTGGTGGACAAGTCCCGGTGGACTTTCCAGATCGACTGTAAAGAGGTAGATACATTCACTCATGAAACTCTTTTTTGGCCACTTAAAATGAATGACAAGCCTGAGAGTTGTCATTCTCCCCCCTTTTCCCCGCTCTGTTTTTACTATGGCCAATTTTACTATGGCATGGACGGACTTACCAGGTTTCCGAACTCTCTGGCCCTAAAGGGGCTCTCTCCCAAGTGGAGCTGTCCGGTTCTACAAACCCGGGAGTCCCGTTGTGCTGGTGCACTCGGCAGTGTGGCTCGTACTGTGTCTGGGCTCCTGGGGCAAGGGAAGGGTGCTGCTCTCTTTCCAGATGATCTGCGTGATGGGACTAGTCTCGGTCACAGGGGAACGCTCTGCTGCAGTCAGGCTGGCCCCCACATCGCCCCTCAGACACCCCACACTTCGCCCACTCTGGGTGCTTGCCCAAGCCGTGCCACCTTACTTTCTGTTGCCCAGATCCTAGCTCTTTCTCAGTTTACATTCCATGTTCCTGTGGAGCCTTTTCAGAGAAAGCCCTTCCAGCCCTCTTTTTCTCTGACCTCTTACAGTACATATAGTGTGCGCCTCACAGCTTAATATTTATCTTTCCTCTTGTTGTATTTATGTTTGTGTGGCCCAGACTGGACTGGCCCAGAACTATAGTTCTTCCCTGACCCCTGGTTGTTCACTGCTAGTTACTTGTTACAATATCTAAGAGTTGTTGCATAGATCTTTCCCTTGAACCAGATTTGGCTTCAGGTAGGGCTCAGCATGGTTTAAAAAAGTGTAGAGCCTTCACCATACCTCTCTTAGACTGGCTGCTGTAAATTGGCAAGTGTGGCAAACACCTTTTCTATCGTTGGCTTTGGCACTTTCAGAAATGCTGTTTTTATGTACCAGCTGCCATACATCAGGTTGCCCAAATGTGGCCTGGAGTAGTGCGATTTTAGGCCTGGATTGTAGATGTTCTGTTGTTAAAGGGCTCTTGCCTAGTACAGATTCTCAGAGTGGCACTTTCTTCCACCTCCTCCGTTCCCTCTCCTGCCTCTTTGACTTAAGTCCAGATGTGAGTGTAAAATGGGGAGAGGGGTGCCAGCTTGATTTTGAAGTCTGGTTGGTGTTTCAGATTAGGCTTATCTGTGCCCGCACTGTGAGAGGAACCGACAGAAATGGAAGTAAGTCCTGTCAGAACTAGTCAAAACAGAGCTAGTCCTGTCACCCTCCCCTTAAAACTGTGCAGTGTCTTTTTGTGGTGTGAGATGAGATCCCCCATCCTCGTCATGGCCACTGGGCCATGGCCTCCACTAACTCCTCTCCTCCTGTTCTCCCTCTCGCTTGTGGTGTTCTCACTGCTCTGGCCCTCCCCCTTCTTTGCCTGGTTAACCCCCACTCAGCCTGAGGCAACACATACCACAAGCCATCGCTTTCCCAGGGGTGTCGTTCCTGATACCCCTTCCCCTGCTCCATCCCGTCACTCTGCCAAGATCACACATTCCACGGGTAACCTGCAGTCATTGATTTTGCTTTTCCTTCCTGTCACTTTTTGCCTCTTGTTCTTTATGGTTTCTAATTATATGTTTTTTATGTGATTATCTGTTTAAATACACAGGATGGGGCAAAAGTAGGTTTACAGTTGTTCGTATGGAAAGTAATACAATGGTTAATAAATAATAATACAATAAACTGTGTTTCACGTACAACTCCAAGACTACTTCTGTCCTGCCTTGTGTATCCCCTCCCAGAGTGTAACCTCCATAGGGCACGGATGTGGTCTGCTTGCTATTTAAACCCCATGTCCCTAGCTCAGCGTATGGAACATAATTGAGACTCAGTAAATGTTGGGTTTGAAAGGGATGAAAGCAGATTGTAGGATTTGGGGGGTAGGTGGTGAAGGGAGGTGGCAGAGAACTGTGGTCAGATAGAAGTTCGTGGGCTGTGCCGAATCAGAAAGCTGGGTGCATTCAGGGCATTCCGGAGACTCAGGTCTCGAAGTCATGGGCTTGGTGGGGCTGGTCAGTGGCAACCTGGGAAGCCTCCAGAGTGGCATGGAGACCTCCAGGCAGCTCCTACCTTGTGCAGGTAACACCAACAATAGAATGTTTACAGGGGGCTTCTGACAAAGATGGAAGCATAGGTAGACACACTGTGCCTCCTTGCACAACCAAAAGAAGGACAACAACAAATTTAAAAACAAAAACAACCAGAACTGACAGAAAATCAAACTGTATGGAAATCCTACAACCAAGGAGTTAAAGAAGAAACACTCACCCGGACCTGTAGGAGGGGCAGAGAGGACTCCTGGGAAGTCGCAGCTGGTGGACTGGGCGATGTGGCACCTGGTGGACGGGGCTGTCTCACACCCATGTGTGGATGAACTGGGAGGAACAACTGGGGAGTGAGACAGACCACACAACCCAGAGTTCCAGCTTGGGGAAATAAAGCCTCAAGCCTCTGACTGAAAACATCTGTGGGGGTTGAGGCGGCAGCACTGGGAGAAACTCCCAGCCTCACAGGAGAGTCTGTTGGAGAGACCCACAGGGTCCTAGAATGTACACAAGCCCACCCACCCAGGAATCAGCACCAGAAGGGCCCAATTTGCTTGTGGGTAGCGGGGGAAGTCACTGAAAACTGGCAGAGAGCGGAGCAAGTGCCATTGTTCCCTCTCGGACCCCTCCCCCACACACAGTGTCACAAGCAGCAATGTGGTTGCCCCACTCTGGTGAACACCTAAGGCTCCGCCCCTTACTACATAACAGGCATGCCAAGACAAAAAAAAAAAAAAAGGCCCAAATGAAGGAACAGATCAAAGCTCCAGAAAAAAATACAACTAAGCCATGAAGAGATAGCCAACCTATCAGATGCACAGTTCAAAATACTGGTAATCAGGGTGCTCACAGAAATGGTTGAATATGGTCACAAATTAGATGAACAAATGAAGGTTATGCTAAGTGAAATAAAGGAAAATGTACAAGGAACCAACAGTGATGGGAAGGAAACCAGGACTCAAATCAACGGTGTGGACCAGAAGAAAGAAAGAAACATTCAACCAGAACACAATGAAGAAACAAGAATTCAAGAAATGAGGAGAGGCTTAGGAACCTCCAGGATGTCTTTAAACGTTCCAACATCTGAATCAGGGGTGCCAGAAGGAGAAGAGGAACAGAAAGAAATTGAAAACTTATTTGAACAAATAATGAAGGAAAACTTCCCCAATCTGGCAAAGGAACTAGACTTCCAGGGAGTCCAGGAAGCTCAGAGAGTCCCAAAGAAGTTGCACCCAAGGAGGAACACACCAAAGCACATCATAATTAGATTACCCAAGATGAAAGATAAAGAGAGAATCTTAAAAGCAGCAAGAGAAAAGAAGACAGTTATCTACAAAGGAGTGCCCATAAGACGTCAGCTGATTTCTCAAAAGAAACCTTACAGGCAAGAAGGGGCTGGAAAGAAGTATTCCAAGTCATGAAAGGCAAGGACCTACATCCAAGATTACTATATCCAGGAAAGCTATCATTTAGAATGGAAGGGCAGATAAAGTGCTTCCCAGATAAGGTCAAGTTCAAAGAGTTCATCATCACCCAGCCCTTATTATATGAAATGTTAAAGGGACTTATCTAAGAAAAAGAAGATAAAAAATATGAACAGTAAAATGACAACAAACTCACAGTTATTAACAACTGAACCTAAAACAAAAACAAAAACTAAGCAAACAACTAGAAGAGGAACAGAATCACAGAAATGGAGATCACATGGAGGGTTATCATCAGGGGAGTGGGTGGGGAGAGGGGGGAAAGGTACAGGGAATAAGAAGCATAAATGGTAGGTAGAAGATAGGCAGAGGGAGGTTAAGAATAGTATAGGAAATGTAGAAGCCAAAGAACTTATATATATGACCCATGGACATGAACTAAAGAGGGGGATTATGGGTGGGAGGGGGTGTGCAGAGCGGAGGGGAATAAAGGGGAGAAAATGGGACAACTGTTATAGCATAATCAATTAAATATATTAAAAAATAAAGAAATGCAAGTTAAAACCACAATGTGATACTACTTCACACCCAGTAAGATGGCTGTAATAAAAAATATACAACAAAGAAAAAAAAAGAATGTTTATAATATACCAGGCATTGAATTCATGCTTTAAAAAGTAGATATCACTAACCACTTTTGTACTGAGGAAACGGGGAACATAGGAATATTAACAGTTTGATAAAGGTCAGCTAATAAACAGCAGAGCTGGGATTAAAATCCAGGTGCATTTAACTCCCTTCTTCTCACCCTTAACCCTCAGGATCTGCCACCGTCCTTAGAAGCATCTCCTTGTTTCTTCCCCCACCCAGCTGTGTGACTTTAGATCAGAATGTGCTCAGAAATCCATAAGAGCCTCTTCTTCACCCCCATTTCTCCTCTTCCCGGTCCATCCGCACGTCTCTAAACCCTTCTCTCATTATCACTTGCCTCATCAGGAACCTTCGGTGGTTGTCCGTTGCTACCAAAGCGTGGACACAGTGGCCTTGCATTCTGAGCCCCATGGAGCCTTCATCTTCCTGTCCAGTTTTGTCCTTTGCTCTCTGGTTGGTTCTTGGAGCCCCAAAGGCCGAGCTGATGCATCCCTGGTCTGAGACTGGTCGGTGGTGGCTCTGCTGGCTGCTCCACGGCCCGTGTCTTCCAGCCGCCATGTAAAATCCTCCAGCCAAGCCTGGAGTCCTACTTAACTGCTTGGTGAATGCCCGTGTATATATTCTTACAGTTTCACTCAACTCTTGTTTAATTTTGCTTTATTTTTATCTTCTACCCCCGATTTGACAGGAAGCTCCTTGAAGCATGACTGCGTGTTGTACTTCCTTTTATTTCCCAGTACATCTGATTAGGCAGCAGAAACACGGCAGACATTCAGCACACATGTGACTGTAATGAGTAAATAAACCATGCTTCTGATTTTCTGTCCCATCAGGGTTTTGCCTTTCATTAATATGTTCCATTGCACTAAAGAGATTATACAATTTGAAAATGACAATTCTGGGGTGTTGCACACATTTCTGATTGGGGACTTCAACATATTGGGCAATATATGTTCTCATAGATCGAAGTACAAAAATACTGGTGTAGTGCCTGCCAGTGAGGCAGGGTGGAAGTTGAGGCCACATAGAATACTGGTTATAATAAATGTATGTTCTTCTGCTTTTAGTTGTGATCTGCTATTCAACTCAGAACGCACAACGCACAAACAGCTGAATAAGAATATTTAACATAACTAACAATCAAGGCCTTTGGGAATAAAATAAATGTAATTGTGATTCATAAAATCAGTGAACTGAACTGTGGATGCATTTCCTTCCCGCCGCCCAGTTTTACTTCCTGTGGTTTTACCTTTCTAATCGCAGTTTGCCTGGAGCGAGGAGTTTCAGGTGTCACAGGGACGCAGTCAGCAGTCATAAAGCCATCTGGGAAAGCACAAAGCTCATTTCTCCTCAAAGGATCTTTTTAAGAATCAAAATGCACAACAGATTCTAAAAATAAATAGTTTAGCAACTGCATACAATGACTTAAGCGGGAGTATAAGTTATTCTCTGCCTTTGTTTGGGTTCTTTTGCTCTTCTCTTTGCGCTCTACAAAAGAAACTCCTTCAAGGAAATGTATCTGCTGTGTGTTTACACTGGGCTATAAATTGGAGTATTAACTGAAGTCAGTGATGGAGAATGTCACTGTAAATTAAGAGCATTATCTAGCCCTTACTAATTAATGAGGGAGTGCCCTCCTGAGGAAAGAACCCGGCTGTCACCGGCCCGGGTCCTGGCACTGACTCCTGTGTCATTAATGAGGTGGAGAGAGTCAGCACTCTGCTGTGCCTTTTCTGTTTTCTAAACCAGAGAACCAGGATGAGGACATAAATCTTTTTTAGTGTCTCGAAAGGTGTGGTGACACACCTAAAGGGAGGACAATCAGAAAAATTACGAACCAGGACTTTAAAAGACTAGTGGAAGTTACTTATTTAGTAGTTTTGATTGGTCTTTAGTTGAGAAATAGCTGACAGTTGGACCAGGTACCTTGAAAAGAAACGAGATGCATGAAATTTATTTTTCACTTACCAAACACAGCTGGTTTTTGTTATCTTAGTGTTGTATAATCTGTTTCATTATTGAGAAAGTGGTTTCAGCTCCTTTACAAAAAATTCCAGATAAATTAATGGGTTTGTAAGGTTTATTTTAAATGTTGTATTATTTTTTTAAATGGATGTTAGGTACTGTAATGGGATTGTCTTCATTTTCTTATGGATCAGTTTTGTGATTGAGTGACTCATTAGCAAACTAAGATTCTACTTTACAGGAGTATTCAGAGAACAAGCTGAAGAATATATGTAAGCTCTGAAGAAAAGGAACTAGGGGACGTGTGTGAAGGACCCGTGGACAGAGCCAGAGGGGGAAGGATGGAGGGTGGGAGGTGGGGGTGGGTGGGGCGGGGAGAGTAGTGGGGGGAAAACAGAGACAACTCTGCTTTAACAACAGTAAAAAATAATACTAGCCATCCTAAAAAAAGAAAGAAAAGGAACTGGGGATCTTTGAAGAAATAGCAGATTCCTGGACTGGAGTGAGGGAAAGCACAAGATAAGCAGGGAAGGAAGACTTAAAAAGAAAAGGATGTGTAGTATAGAAAGCACACGTGCTGACTTGGAGGAGCTCCTCAGAGCTGAAAAATCTGGAACAACTTGAGCAACAAAAATAATGATAGTAATGGATTACAGTTTATAGAATGGAGTGAATATCTGTGAGTCAATGTTTATATAAATAAATGAGGGCAAAGGAATAGCTCTTGCTTACCTAGAAGTCTAACTAACAAACACGGAAGGAATGAGGGAAGTAAAAACATCACTGTTTGGCAGACACCGGAGCAAAGATCGTTGTGGGCCAGACCCACCTGTGCGTGCTGAAGTGAGTAGGTGGGAGTATGATGAGAAGCTGGATATTTGCATAGTTTTAAAGTACCTCTTCATAAGATATTTAATAATTTCAAAGAGAAAAATACTAACTTCACAGTGGAAATACCACATTAGACAAGTTTCCAAAGTTAACATCATCTGTAATGAGCTATATCAGTAGTTTGTGCCTTCGGATAAAATGCTCTGAAAATGGTGCAAATCACTTCTATGGGTTTTTTTTTTCATTTTTTTAAAACTATATTTTTTATTTTGAAGAAATAAATTCACATGCAGTTCTTTTTATTGAAGTGTAATTGATATACAACATGGTATTAGTTTCGGGTGTACAACATAATGATTTGATATTTGTATGTTTTGCAAAATTGTGACCATAATGAGTCTAGTTAACATCTGTCTCCACACAGTCACAGATTTTTGCTTGTGATGACAACTGTTAACATTTACTCTCTTAGCAGTTTTAAAACATGCAATACAGTATTAATAACTAGAGTCACCACGCTGTGCTTGTCCCACGACTTATTGATTGTCTAACTGGAAGTTTGTACCTTTTGACGCCCTTCACCCATTCTGTCCATCCCCCACCCTCTGCCTCTGGCAACAACCAAACTGTTCTCTGAATCTATGAGCTTTTTAAACAACCATTTATTTATTTATTTATTTATTTTCAGAGGGGGGGAGGGAGAGAGAAACATGAATGTGCGAGAGAAACATCTATAGGTTGCCTCTCGCATGCCCCCAGCTGGGCACCAGGCCCACAACACAGGCATGTGCCTTAACTGGGAATCAAACTGGTGACCTTCTGGTTCTTGTAGAATTCTTTATACAGCCTGGGGCAAAAGGAGGTTTACAGTTGTTCATGTGGACAATAATATAATGCTTAAATAATAATACAAGAATAAAGTCTGTTTCATATGCTCTCAGCTGTAAACCTTCTTTTGCCTCACCCTGTATATTCTGGATCATATGGAGTTTTCCTTCAGTCTGTTAATACAGTGAATTGTAATAATTAATTTTTTCATCCTCACCCAAGGATATGTTCATTGATTTTAGAGAGAGGGGAAGGGGAGGGAGAGAGAGAAACATCAGTGTGAAAGAAGAAGCATCCATTGGTTGCCTCCCACATGTGCCCTGACCGGGGATCGAACCCATAGCCTTTTGGTGTTTGGTGTACAGGACAACACTCCAACCATCTGAGCCACCCAGCCAGGACACTAATTTTTTTTATTTGAGAAATTGTGGTAAAATACTCATAACATAAAATTTACCATCATAGCCATTTTTCAGTGTGCCGTTGAGCAGTACTAAGTGCATCATACTTGTGTGCCACCCCCACCCCCATCTCCAGGGTGCTTCCGTTCTGGAGCGCGGAAACCCTGGCAAACACCACTCTACTTTGTATCTCTATGAATTTGACTACTCTAGGTGCCTCATGTAAGTGGAATCATGTAGTATTTTTCTTTGTGTGACTGGCTTTTTTCACTTAGCATTATGTCCTTTAGTTAGTTAGTATTGTAGTGTGGATCTCCTTAAAATTTAGGCTGAATAATATCTCACTTTGTGTATATACCATATCTTGTTTATCCACTCGTCATAGACACTTGGGTCGCTTCCACCTTTTGGCTTTTGTGAATAATGCTGCTGTGGACACAGCGTACAGCTAACTACCTCTTCGGGACCCCGTTTTCAGTCCTTTTGGACTTACTCCCAGCAGTGGGATTGATGGGTCATTCTGTGTCTACAGCCTCCTTTTACTGTCCCTCTGCCTTGCTCTTCTCTAAGCCTTGACTCTCTGATGTCTTCCATTTAGAGATTTAAGTTTTAAAAGTTCTCATGTATTTGTTTCTTTAAATAATGTAGTAAGTCCTTAGTTGAGAAGATTGTTTAGATACTACAGCGTAGCAATTACTGAATTTCCTGGCTAAGTGTCCAGAAACCCTTTTGTTTCCGCCCTTGCTATGCAGAAGTACGTTGGTTCATTTTACTCCCTTAGTGAGTACAGCAGAGTGGACACCACTGAGTCTCTGCTAATTTGGGGTGCGTGATGCTTCAGGGATGTCACTGTGCGTGATGCTTCAGGGATGTCACTGTGAACAGAGCAAGGTGTACAGAGGGTGGGAGTGATTGGGGTTGGGGCAGTGTACTGACCCCTCTGAGCTCTTCACACAACCAAATCCTTGATATGACTTTGTTTTATTATTTAGGTGTTTATAAGCAAATGACGCGATACAGTATTATATGACGATACCTGAAATATATTTACTAAACTTTGTTTCTCATCTGGCCACCTTTACTACTTTTTTCCTTCTTTTCCTTCCTCCTCGAGGTTGGGTCCCACATCGCCAGATACGGGGCCTCCCCTGTGCTGAGTAGGCGCCTTTAGTGGGTGTGACTTGTGGACGGAAATGGGGTCTGGGGTGCAGCATTCACTTTCCTCTCGCAGCTGCACTTGTCTTTTACTGCACTTGAAGGAAGAAAAATAGAGCTTTGGAGGAAAGCAGATTAGAGAAAGAAAGAAAGGTAGAAGAATCAAGAAAAGAAAAGGCAAACATTAATTATGGAGAAGCACAAAGGAGGTGAGGCAAGGGGGTTCGGTGGGATCAGGTGAGGTGGTTAGAGGCATCTGGAAGTCAGGTCTCTACATTGCTTCCTTCTTTGGGTAAATAAAACCCTGACCCCTCTGGGTCTCAGGGTCAGTTGCCAGGAACCTCCTGTAGCTGTGACCAGTAGGTAACCCGGCCAGAGGTCCCTTGGGCTGGAATGAACTTAGCATTCTGCAACAAGCGTTTCTGGAGTGCCTGCCACCCACAGCCTCCTGTGCTCAGAAACCGTCCTTCCAATACTAGCCATGAACAGAAAGACCAACCCTTCATTCCAGGTGTTTTGTTCACTACTCTCTGGACAGAAGGGAGTAGTCCCCCCAGTTCTCCAAGTCCCTTCTCTGTCCTTGGCCTGGACACATCTCAGATCCTGGGGCTGGAGGACTGCAGGGTCTACCTTTTACCCCTCCAGCTGATAAGCCCATTCACAATGCTTGGAGGCAGAGGGTCTACCATACCAAACTGTTAGATCTTTGCCTGACAAGGAGTAAAGTACCCTGTTTTATAGGTAACAGAGACATGAAGATAATCGGTGTGTTTTAAACATAGTTTCCCAGGCAGGTGTGACAGGTTCTTCTCACGTGCATTTTTGTCAGCCCATAGGGATTGCATAATGTATGTCCAGGCTGGGAAGCGACCTGGGGCCCCAAAGGCTTAACATTTTCAGTGTACCTTTTCCATGTGTTACTGTATAATGAAGCTGAGTATATTTTAAGGTAATTTAGTTGCAAAAAAAAATTGCGGCATCTAAGCCTACCCTTTTTTTTTAACAGAAGTTGAGAAACAGATGTAAAAAGTACAGGCAGGCTTGACTGATCTATTACTGAGGTTGTGCTCACTGTGGCTTAGTTTGCTACTCACACTTCTGATTTGAAATTGCTATTCTGCAAATGAACTTATTTAAACAATCTAAGGTAGTTTGCATTCTACATTCGATTCCTGTCCTAGACTTTTAAGTCTGACCAAGAAGTAAAACAACAGGAGGAGAAGGTGTCATACACAGTGAGTGATTTACCTGTGTCACAAGGATGTCATCAATTAGTGGTTCTCCACTAGGGTGATTTTTGCCCCCTGGGGGTATCTGACAATGTCCGGAGACGTCTTGATCATTGAGCCTGAGGAGGGGGAATCTAGTGTCTAGAGGTGTCTAGGGGCAGAGGCCACGGACGTGGTAAAACACACTGCAGTACATAGGACAGCTCCCACACAGCAAAGAATTATCTGGTCCAGAGTGCCGCGGTGCGGAGATTTAAAACCCCACCACAGCTGTGCACGGAGGATACGGATGGATGGATTGGTCAGTCAACTGCATTAGGAAAATCCTAGGGTGATGCCTGTAATTGTGGCTACTGTCTGTGGGTTTTTCCTGTTTTATTTTCTTCCAGATTTTTATTTTGAAATCATTTTAGATTCATAACCTGAGTAATTTCCATCTCTATCTCTGTTTCCTTAGCACTCCGAACATGGAGGCTTTACTAAATGTTGAACAAAATCAGAGGGAAGGCAAAGACCCATGGGGAACAGATCCATTTAGGTTTCACTTTCACATGAACTGTGAGAATCACTGAGGGTTCAGAGCAGAGGGGAAGGCTCGGAGATAAGCTTCTTGGTTCCCTAGAAACATCCAGCAGGTTGCCTACCCCTGGACCTGCCTCTTTCCTTTGCTCCTGCCTTAGATTGCTTAGTGCCAGTGGAGTTGTGTCATGGAGAGCATCTCCTACTCAGGACACTGACCAGCTTTGTCCTGCAAGCAATCCTGTCACATCCTTCACCTTACCCCAGCCGCTGGGAGTGGCCAGCACAATCCTATCGGCCATCACTTTAAAATGTGTGTATGTATATTCGGATTAAAACATAGAAACCTAAAGTCAAAGTCCTCTGTAATTCTGAAAATAAATGGGTATATATTCTTCCAGTTGGTAAATGTATATATTAACATAATTCTTAAAGATAAAAGTGAAATTAATTTTATCACATATGATACTGCTTTAAACTTGTGTTTTTACTATATTACATCATGGTCATTCTTCATTCTATCTAGTATGAGATATAAATCATTTACAGTTGTCTATGAAGATTATAGTGTCTACCCACCTACTTCAGAGGCATTAGAAAGACTCAAATATCAACTAAGATTTGTAAAGTGTGTTGAGTGTTTTAGATGGAAATACCCTGATGCTATGTACCATGCTCTATTTTTAACTGATTAAACAGTGTGGAATGATTCTATTACTGGTTTCCTTTGAGATGTTTCTAAAATGTCTCTAAGAACATTCTGAGCCCTTGGAGAGAAACCACTGTGGCCACGTTATTGTTGTGTGTTTAACAATCTTAGATCCCGACTGCCTGTTTTGTACTCCTCACAGGCAAATACGTGTACCAGCCCATGACCCCCGTGGAGCAGCTGCCGAGCACTGAGATTCCTGCAGAGCCTCGGGAGCCCACAAACACCATTCAGATCTCAGTCTCTCTCACTGAACACTTTCTGAAATTTGCATCTGTCTTCCAGCCTCCGCTCCCGCCTGATTCACCAAGGTACTGTATGATCTCAGACCTCTTTATTGACAACTACCAGGTTAAATGTATTAATGGGAAGATGTGTTATGTGCAGAAGCAGCCGGCACCACAGTCCCACAAAATGAGCCCTCAGGAGGTCTCTGCACACGATGCCTTAATTTCAAAAGAGAGCAATACACCAAAAATAGATCACTGCTCTTCTCCCTCAAGTTCTGAGGACTCTGGGATCAATGCCATCGGGGCTCACTATGTGGAATCATGTGATGAGGACACAGAAGAGGGAGCAGAACTGAGTTCAGAGGAAGATTACAGTCCAGAGAGCAGCTGGGAACCGGACGAGTGCACCCTTCTCTCTCCGTCGCAGTCCGACCTGGAGGTGATTGAAACGATAGAAACCACCGTGTGAAAGTCGGGACAGGAGGCCGCGTCCTTTGGTCCAAGCTGAGCCTTTGTACTTTTGCTGGCTGGATCCTTTTTCCAGTGCAGTTGGTATTTTCTACCCTTAACAACCATAGCAATTCAGTGGTCGGCTGACTAGCTTCCCTCTTAAATTAGCGTTATAACTATGATATTTGTTTTCTTTTATAACTTGACTTATTTTCTATGTAGCATCTGGTGTCATGAATTGTGACCCAGCCTTAATTTCACTGGGAACTTTGTAAGCGATGAAGTGATGATCACAGACTATAATGGACCAAGTTGAGGAACCACCTGAGTGAAGGAGACAGTACTTTCTAAATGCCCAGTTCTTCACCGAAGAGCCTTGGCATTCCTTCTGGCATGCTGACAGGCACCCCTCCTGCCCTGCTAGCCCCGTGTGGAAATCAGCTCCCGTGAGGGGAGCAGCCTGTGCCCTGGTAGATGCCATTCTGTCCCTTTCCCCTTCTGCCCACCATCTACTTGGGTTGAAGTCAGTTGCCTGGATTCTAGGAGGGTAAGGGGGTCCAGCTTGGCCGCTTCTTACGGCCAGTGTCTGAACAACCTGCCGTGACCTGGGCTGTGCTAGACCTTCATTTACGCAGAGATGACATCTTCAATGTCATGCTCAATCCAGCTTTAGCTGAGCGCCTACGCTCTGCAGTGTGCTATGGGAAACAGAATGAATAAGACCCGACTCCCCACATAAAGGGAACCATAGTGACATAGCGGAGATAACATGTACAGGTAACATTACCCAGAGTGCTCTGGGGAAGGAGAGATGTACTTGGCTTGTAGCTAGGTAATGTGTCACAGCATTTGAACTGGTCTCTTGGGTGGATTTCCTGACATTTCCCTGCTTTTCTTAATTGTTTTTGAAATCTGAAAAAAACTTTTAGGAAGTTATATAGGTATTATATTTAGGAGGCAGCCACATCTGATGTCTTAAGAAAATATCAGTAATAGTTTTAGTTAGCCTGGAAATGCTAAAGACAGCAGTCCTTTAGGGATTAGAGATTAGAATGAATCTAATAGGTTTGATGAATTTGCTTCATTTGGTTGTATGAAGCTTTAGAATGGCTTGGGTGAGAAATGGGTTAGAATTCAGTGTGATGCATGTGTTTTTATGCAAATGCAAAAGCAGTTGAAATAGTTCACTGCTAAGTCCGGAGGAAATACTTTGTGTGGTATTCATCCACTTTGCCACAGTAGTATTCATGGTCTGTTGTGCACGCTCTCCCTTCTCACACATGCAAAATGTGGGTAATTCTTTCTGACTTAGCTCTCTCTTCAGAATTCTCCTCCTCATCTCCATGCACGCCGGGCGTTCTTGAGCGAGTTGGTTATCTGCCGTTTCTCCAAATCTTCTCTCCGTGAGACATAGCTAAGAATCCAGGAAATTTAACGTATGGCCTAGTGAAACGAACTGTCAAAGTTGGAGATAGAGAACCAGTTCTTATATCCTATCTACCCATGAGTGTGCTCTTGTGGCGTTATGTCATGCTGTGTCACCACTACGGCACCTTTCTTGTGTGCTACATTAGTTTGTGTTTTAAAAAATAAGAAGAGGCCTGTTGTGTTCTTTGAAGCCTCCACTTGGCTTCCCTCACAAATCACTCTAGGCAGAATCTGCTTTCCTAGTTGTAGGTGTAGTTCAGGTGATTGGCTAGAACATTTTATTAGGTTTAAGTGCCCAGAACATCCATAGAGTTTAGAACGCAGAGTATACATATCCTTGTGAGAACAGTGTTCGCTAAAACTTCTTATGCTAGGTGAGAATGCAGCATAAGGTTCCCACCCACTGAAATGTAAGGACTCAACAAGTCAAACCAATAAGGTGGTGAGAAGCGCTTCAGGAACAGGAGGGCACAGGAGAGGGTGGGGGAGGTGGGGGTGCAGCCTGGAGCTTCCCCACCAGCCTGGCCTGCCCAGCCCAGGTGGCTTAGGGACAGACATCCACTGAGCTTGCCTGAGGTTCTCAGTGCCTCCGTGATTGTGTGATCAGCTGAAAGCGAGCCCAGAAGCTGTGCAGTCAGCCGCTGTGTGTTTGAGGTGGTGACAGCAACACCAGGGTCCTGTCTGCACCCCCCACCTGCCCCCAGTGGGTAAGCTCATTGGATTCTCCAGTGTGCGCTCAAAGGGTCCTCTTTCTCTGTACCGTTCCTACCAGTTCTCTGCCCTGGGCCCACATCCCTGTCCCTTACACTAATTGGACTCAACCACAAGGTCTTCAAAGCCATGGAAATACGTGGTCGCAGGGCCACCGTTCTGAAGCTGGCTGTGTCGGGGTTGGGCCCTTTATCAGTAATATCTATAACCTTTAAAACTCCTGAACTGCCATTCAGAGTAGCCACAATTTTAATGGGATTTTTGGATTTAATAATGGTTGATATCACTTTAAATATTTGCACAATCTCTTTATAATTAAAAACTCACTAAGCTTTACTTACTACTATTTTATACAATTGGAGATGTTTCACTGGATTCTAAATATTAGATGCTCCTGGATCTCAAAATAACCTTTTTTAAACAAGCACAAGCAAGAACTTCTTTTGTCCTAGCACCGTTGGCATTAATAATTCTCTAGAAAATCATACACGATCGAACCAGAATGGTTTTTTTAATGCTTGCATTCCAAAAGCAACTGATCAGGACATAAAAACATGTAGTTTCAACTTCAATTCTAGGCCTGTCCTGTTCTATATTATATAAGAGAATTTCTCTGTAATCCTGATATTATATTGCTCACTTGTATAAGCATATTGATGGGCACTTTAGAACACGTTTAGACGTGCATTATACTCATCAGATGCAGCCACGTTAGAGAGCCTTTGGTTGGTGCTCGGACACCGGGAGACGGGAGCTGTGCAGTGCGGACCTGCCGGTGTGCTCACCTGGAGCAGGGGCTCGGGCCGCGTCGGTGGAGGAGCCGCCTTCTTGGGCTTTTGCAGAAGCCTGGCCCCGTTCCTTTTTGAAAGTCGGTATAAAGCTATCAGGGAGAAGATAGAAAATAAGTGCTGTGTGGAACTTAGCTTTCTTATTTAACCAAGATTTACTTTAGAATTTTCAGGTTTCAAATAATGCTCACAACTTTTCTGAGAAATGACAAAGGAGTGAAAATGCTTTGTGGTTGTAGTTAGTTGGTACATTAACAAATAAGGCTTTACCATCAAATCTAGATATATATTTTTAACCTTGTAATTTTCAATATTTGAAAAGAGAATTTGAGGGAAATCCTGAAGAAAAAATGTTGCTTTCCTGCAAAGGGAGCACTTGTAGTTTATGGTAATTACTACATAAAAATAAAAGACCACTAAAACCAGAACCAAACCAGAAGTTGTCCTGAAGTACCTTTTGGATTTGAGCTAGGATTTAATTCTGTCTTGGGTGTGGGGTTTCATTTCTTAACCTCCTGGCCTGTTTGATACATCACACTTCTTTTGGAACTGGTCATAACAACTCCTTTTATGCAAATTTCTCTATTTGGGTAATAGGATGTAACCAGATAATTTAGAAAGCTGTCAAAATACCAGGTCTATTTGGCAGTATAAATACTACTAGGCAAGAAAAACAGCATAAGATAAAATAATATTTATACAGTTGGCTCTTGATTATTCCCTCGTTTGCAAAATTTTATTGAAACACTTTGGCTTTTTACATGAGAAAAACAAAATTTTAACAGTCTTCTTTCCTATTCCGCTCTCCAGAGGGGCTGTGAACCAAAATTAAGGAGGCCAGTTGTGTTTTCGGCTTTTTAGAAAGTAATATGTGGTTAATGTGTTGCCCCTGGGGGGGGGGGGGAGAAAGGAAGTGGGAGTTCCCCTCACTTTGTCAGAGCTGTGATTCCAGGGAGGTGGGTATTCCCCACATCCAAACGTAAGTACAAGGGCACTTCTGAAAGTCAATTTTGGAATTATGTACCTTTTAAAAATTTTGTATGTCACGGATTCCTTTCAATATTATGGATAATTGAGAGTGGACTATATTCAAAAAGGGTTGTGTTTCTATTAGTGCTTTGAGTTCCTCTTTCTATTAGGATTAGCATGGTTCTCTCTTAATATCCTGAACAGGTTGGAAAGCAGAGCGTCACCAGAGGTTTTAGTACTGAACTTCCATATTATTTTGTTCATACACACTTTTTTAGGCTGTTCATACCTTAAAATATTCACTTACTGTGCTATTTTTAAAATCTATTTTAAAGTTTTAAGCACAATGTTGACCATTCTGTAATTTCCTAAAATTATATTGTTTTCCTACAAACAGCTCAACTTTCCTTTCTGTATAATAGTTTAGGAAAATAACTACCTTGTAAAATAAATGTGATTTTTTTTTCTTTTGTACCAGCACAAATTTGTTATTTTGGAGTTTGGAATATTCTTTCCCTGCAATGTCCCCCTTTCAAGAGGTTCTGATTTAAGTAACACAATGAGCTAAACAAAACGAAACTACAGTTGTAAATGTGAAACATCTATCGTGTGATGTGGGCTCACGTTGTGCCAGGAAATCAGCAGTTTACATCATTATCTCATTTGAGCTTTACAGAAACTTCACGGAATGCAGGTAAGTGTTGTTACCCGTAATACACCGCTCATGCGACTCCCCGGACCCTTTGTGATAACTCTTCTGTGGGCTGCATTAGGCTTATCCAAGTAACACAGCCTCCCACAGACAGCATTTCTTTCACACGGAGCTGCAAGCTTTGTATTCAGTTCATACATGCGACGTAAGACAGTCCAACCACAGGTCCTCGGGCGGGCAGCCCGTGGTCGCCCAGGCCAGGGTCCAGGCCGCAGGCTGGCCAGCCCGGGAGCTCAGTTTCTGCATTCAGCACAGCCAGAAAAGAACAACTTGTGGGGCTGACATTTATTGAATACCCTCACTGGGATTGCTAAATAAATTCTTTTATTAGTCATAGTAATAATATCATTGTTAGTATTATTAATAGTTATAGCTCATCGCCTGCCTTACTGCCTTCCATGAGTAACCTCACAGCACCCCCATCTCACAACCAGGAAAAGCAGTCAGGAAGGAAATATCTGTGCCCCGAGTGGCACAGCTTGTAAGTAGGAGAAGTCGGGATCCGAGCCCAGTCTCTGGCCCTGGAGCGGACGCTCGGCCCCTGGCCTCTGCGGTCCTGTGGCACCTTCCCACCCTCAGTGTGCTTGGAGGCTGAGTCAGGTAGCTGCTCAGGGAGCCTGGGAGGAGGGCAGCAGGGGTTCCATTCCCGTCCCCAACCCAGCAAACCCCTCCCCACAGGCTGGTGGCCAACACCTGCCCCAGGGTGCTGCTCTCCAGGCAGTCTTGGAGAAACGCCCACAGGCTTCTTCGCTCCCCCCCCCTTTCTGTGCTACACACAGACCTCCCCCAACACCTGTACGTGCACACACACACACGCGTGTGCACGCATCATCTTTCTGCAGGTATCTCAGTGCTCTGATTAGGCCAGTGCTGCTTCCACGTTTAATTGCATCTGACTCGAATTCGAAGCTAGCTCTTCCTGCCTTCACAAAAGACAGCTTGTCCTTTAAAGTGACTTCTACAGACAGCTAGTCTCATCTACTCTGCGTACGTCCTGCTAATTTAACCCTACATTGTAGTGTTGCCAAGTTCTAGAAGGCATTTCATTGTAGCCTCTTACAGTTGTTGACTACACACAGTTTTATTCCACAATAAACTTTAATTTACCCTCTCAACCTCACTACAGTTCAATCACTGGGAACGTAACGCCTTTAACCCTGGGTGTGCCACCCAGTCCTGTGTGAGCTGTGGGCGAGACGGGGCCTGGGGACTCGGGTTCGCCACAGCAGGGTTCAAGCAGGGGCAGCTGGGGGCCAAAGGCAGATACAGGAGTTTGGCAGAAACGAAAGTGAAAGGCGAGGCGAAGTGAATATGCCAAGATGTTAATGGTGCCTTTCTGTTTGCTTTTTGAATTTCTCGTAGTTTTCTAATATTAATTGATTTCACTCTTCTAATCAGAAACAAACCAGTAAGCATCTCTATGTTGGAGATGACGAGTCCTAGGGCAGTTAGTGCAGGTGGAGCCTGGCTCTGCTGGGTGTGTGGTATGGAGATGGAGAGCCCGTGGGTGCGGGCAGCAGCTCACCCACTTGTGTACCTGCTGGACCCGAGTAATGGCAGGACTGGGGACTGTGGGCCCTGGGACTAACCAGCCTCCACTGAGGAGGGACCCCAGGCCAGACTTCCAGCCACGGCTGGAGAGTTCTTGGGCCACCGGGTTGGAGAGAGAGGGGAGGGTTTGTTTCTTACTGTCTTTCTCAGTCCCTAGCCTGAAGCTCTGCTGTGAATTCGGAGACAGGAGATCAGAAAGCTAGGGCCCTGGTGCGACATTTTAGCCCTTTTTGGTACCTAGCCTGTCGCCTAGTGCAAAACCCCAGATGACTGATCCTGAGAAAGAGATCTGGAGTGTCACTGCAAGATGTGACAGAAAACACAGCATCATGGATCAGTGAAACATCACCTGTCTGAATGGGGACTCGCCAGGCATTTCCCCAACTCACCTGCTATACCCACGACGCTACGGTAGAGAGAGCAGGATAATTTCGTGAGTTCATGGCTGAAGCGACCAGGAGCTAAGTCAACTATAAAGGCAGGTAAGTCAGTCACACGTGGCAGGTAAGGAGCAGAGCCAGAGCTCCAGCATTCCACTGATTCCGAGTCCAGCCGGAGTTACTTCCTCAACTCGAGCCTGTGCAGTCGAGCCCTGCCCTGCTGCTCCTCGGGCCTCTCCTCTCCCACACCCGAGGCCCTGGGGCTCCCTTGCACACGCAGGCCCACCCCTGACTGAGACCATTGCTGGCAAAGCTATCTACGACGGTGGAAGTCAGGACAGTGTTTACCTTGGGCGGGGGGACCTCTCGGGTGCTGGTCATTTGTATTTGCCTATACACGTCTGTTCACTTTGTGAATTAATCCAGCTGTATACATATGGTTTGTGAACATTTCTGTTCATAAAAAGCTTCCTTAAAAAAGGGATTTTAAAGAGAGTGTGGTGATACCTACTTAATAGCATTAAGTACTGTGCTGTGGAGTGGACAGGACATAACCCTGACCTCAGGAGTACAGGAGACAGACAGGAAAACACCCACCTGTGGGAATAAGGTGAGTCAGACTGACATCTTCCTTCGGTAGCTGGGGGAGGCTCCATAGAGCATCAGGGGATGGAGAAGGCCGGTGGAGGAAGATGGTCAGGGATGCTCCAGAGTGGAGGGGCCGCTGGGATGAACTCTTAATGGCCGAGGCTGCCCTCTGGGAGCTCACTGGTACTCAGACCCGCTGGGGTCCTGGAGTTGGCCCTGGGCTGCCAGAGGACAGCACACCAGGAGGCCTTCCTGCATCTCTGGCCTCATCCCAGGCATCTGATTCTGGAGAGGCACCTTTGGAAAAACATTTTCACCAGGCAGAGCTGCGTAGGAACATACAGTTTCTAAAAGGATCCCCGAAGCTCTGAATTATTTATTCACTAGGCATTCATCACTGATGCAGCCCCCGTTGGCTTTCCTCTTCCACAAACCCCTTCCTCCCCCTCGCTGTGGTGGGCTCTGGTTGGAAATGTTACTTTGAAAAGCATCTTCCCATATGTCACTTGGACTTTGCTATAGGTGGAGCAGATCACTTTTATTTTTATTTTTCAGAAGAGCAAAGAGCCTTCCTCAGCTCACATGTGGGCCAGGGCTGTGCCTAGACCCTGTGGCTCCTTCCAACAGACCTTTCTGCCTGGGGTGCACAACTGGGTGCAGCTCTGTGCCCCTGGTGGCGGGGGAGGGGCAAGTGCAGAGTGCTAGATGTGTGGGTGTGGGGGGCCTTCGGCTGGGAGCTGGGAGTAACTGTTTTCACATTGTCCATTCAGCCACTTATTTTTACCAGGTAACAGCTCTGAGGGACACTGCTTTTCTGGCCACCCAGAGTCCACTCCTCTCTCTTGTCAGGGCCCTGATTTCCTTTCAGAGGATCATCCCTCCCACCCACGGGAGTAGTATGGGAGAAGACATCCAGACCAGCTACCTGCCTTCCCCAAATGGTAGCCGAGGGTCTCTGGAACTGCCCCACCCCCACCCCAGGTCCTTCCTCTCAGGACCTGCGGGTGCCTGACTAGAAAAGCAGCTGAGCTGGCTGCTCCTCACCGGGAGCCCCTGCTCCCTCAGTACCATCCGTGGCCGTGTCGGCAGAATGGCTGCTGTTGCTGAGTCTAGAAATATTTCCACATCGTCTTTGCCCCTAAGGAACAGCTTGGAAGCGGGACCCGACATCACTGCAGACTAGAACACGTGCTCAGTGCCACGAGAGGGGGTGGGGACAGTGACAGTGACAGGGATTGGGGTTCAGCTCAGCCTGCCCATCTCCAGTGCCCAGTGCTTATAGTTGGCTTCTCGTCTACCCTTAGGTAAGACAAGAAGGCCCTTCAAATCCACTGCTGAGATTCCCCTTAGGAGGCATGACCTGCATGCAGAGCTGTTGTAGTGTATTCAGTGGTGCTGTGACTCAATGACAAGTTAAAGAATTCCTGGGTCTGATGGAACAGACGGGCTGGAGGAGAGTGATCGGCTGGTGTTAACTGGCCCTGATTTGGGAAGGGTTTTGATACTCAGCAAAGTGCCTTGGCTCATTTAGAATATAGAGTGAGGGGCAATCACCAAGATTGCTTTGAGAATATCAAATTTCTTGGCCTTAATTTTAAGCTCATCAAGAAATCTTCTGATCCATAATTTGGGGAGGTAGCATCTTGGCTCTGGAACCACACTCCTGAGTTCAAATCCCTACTCTGCCGTTTCTTGAGTGTGTCTCCTTGGTTAACTCATTTAACTCATTTATTACATCCGAGCCTCAGTCTTCTCATCTGTGAAACAAGGTTGAGACCATCTCGTAGCTGCAGCCAGCACCCAGTGGTGTCCACCTGATGCTCAGCCACGCCCTCCCATCTGGCCTCCCCCCAGCTGCGGAGGCAGCAGGTTCCGGGGGGAGTTACACACCTCGGAAGTGTTGGGGGTTCGGCTCCTGAGCACTGAAATAGAGCCTTGCAATTAAGTAAGTCATCTTTTTGCTGGTGGAGGGTTTTGCCTTCAATTTGTAAAGAACACAGAACAGGTGAAGTGCAGGGAAGGGAAGTGTAGTAACATGAGGTATGCCTCCATCACCAAAGCTGGGCTGGTATCTCAGGGGCGTTTGCACGTGCCTGAATGGCTTTACTTAGTCTTCAGAACAGCTCCATTTTGCACGGGACTGAAGCTTGGAGCAGTTAAGTGACGTGCCCAGGATCACAGCTAGTATGTGGCCAAAGCAGGGTCTCCTGTCCATCAGAAGTCAGCAGACTGGCATCTAGTTTACGTTTCCTGTGGGCTTGTTGGTGTAAGTAAGCTAGTCCATTCGAGACTGATCATCCCCAGTGGACTGGTGAAAACGGAGAGCCTCAGCCTGGGAGGGGGAAGCCTAGTCTCTGTGTGGTGACCTCCTGTCTTTGGTCCAATGACCTACAAAAACCCAGGGCCAGGAAACGTAAAAAGGCTGCTCTGGCAGCCTAGTCTCCGGCACAGCAGCACTCGGGTGGTTGGGCGGTTCTGCTCGGAATGGAGTCGTGATGGAGCCGCTGCTGCTTTGAGTAAAGGTACTGTTGTCACGAGCAAGGTCCTCGACTTTAGCTAACAAAATGGAATCGTGGAAATAGGTGCTCTAAATGTCCTTTATGGCTTGAAAGATTGAGAGGCAGCCAGCCAGCCAGCAGGCCTGCAGAACTTAAACAGACGTTTATTCTTAGAAAGGGAAAATCTTAGACTCAAAGGGGTTTTCACATAAACACGTCAACAGGGAGATGCCTTCCCCCTGCAGGTCCTTGGCTCCCTGTAGTGCACATCTGAGCCAAGCTGCGGCCTGGCCTGGCCGGCCCTGTTCCCTGTTCCCAACAGCAGCAGAAGTCCCTCCTCATCACCCACCAACTGAAGGAGACAAGTATGACAGACTCCAGAAAGCTACCTGTGTGAACTCCACCGGGAGCTCTAGACATCCAGGGAACAGGAAAAAGTCCCAACAGGCAAAGCACATTTTCTCAAAAAGCTGGATGCAGGTGTGTGACATTCCGTTGCTTAACAAGCAAAACAGAATCAACTGGTGAACTGCTGCTGCAGCAACATCCAGGGAGAGACGGGGAGGGGCCTCGCTAGGGAGGGAGGCCGGGCATGGAAACGCCCAGCCACCGCAGTCCACTTCGGGCCCTCTGCTCAGAAGTGTGGGAGGCAGCGGGGCCCAGCCAGTCCAGTGGGGTCCCTGCCCACTTGCCTTGGGGTCGTCTCTGGTCTTCAGGGCCAGGCCCCTGAGAGGCGTCAGTCCTCAGTCACGGGCGGGGGAATGAGCTGCAGCTGGAAGTTCTCATTCTGGAAGATGCTGTTGAAAGCAGGGCCACTCTGGGAGCCACTGAACGGCCGGTAGCTCTCGCTGCCACGGTTCTGGGACAGTTCTGTGAGGAGAGCCAGCTGCAAAGGAGAGGACACACATCAGCCAGAGCTGTGGGGGCAGAGGATCCACGGGGAGGCTGGATGTGGAACAGGGTGGGGGGAGCTTGAGTCCGCTCGCTGCCTGGAGTACACGAGGGACGGTGCTGTGCTTCGGGAAGGGTGTACAGGAAGGGTTTGGATCCCACATCGCACAAAGCAAGTAATGTGACTGTGGACACGCTCACTGCATCTTTTAGGACCCAAATCTCCTCCCTTAGTAAGAGTGGACTGGGTACGTCCTGTAGCACTTCAAACTACAGTGATACTGTGATACTGTGAAGATGATGGGAAGCTGATTCTGAACCTTCTGCCGCTGGTGCTGGAGCCTACGACCTCGCCTGGAGGTGAGGTTCCCCACTCCCTGCTCATCTGGTCCCACTTCCCTCGGTGGGTTCTCTGGGCCCAGGACCTGCGTTATGATCACTGGCTCTGACGGCTCTTTTGTAACCTAGATGGCTTCAAACGGAGGCCCAGCTGCTATTTCAGGGGAAACTCTACCTTCTCTTGAAAAATCCTCTCTGCTCCCAGCTTCCCTACTTCCACCAAGACACCAGTGAACCTCACTGTTAGTGGCTCAGCTCCAAAAGACCTACCTGCCAAGGACAGAGTGGCAGGAGGAAAGGTTAATGCCAGCCCATTGGGAAGCCTGGCTTTACTTTCAGAAGAGCCAACCCTTTTACCCCAGAGGGCTCTGCAAAAGTAGGGAGCCTGCTGGCCTGGCTGTCGAGGTGCCCTTGATGGTCAGAGAACAGGTGAATTCCACACCTGAGGTCCTGCCCCTGGAGAGGGCAGCTGTGAGGGGTGAGCCACCACACAGGGTGAAAGAGGCAGGAAGTGTGCAGGGACAGCTGATAGCCCCAGGTGACTGGTGAGTGCCTTGTAGGTGCCAGGTACTATCCTAGGTCCTTTACATGTGTACTGTTTCTTTAAAAAAATTTTAATTTAAGTAGTTGATATATAATATTATATTAGTCTCAGGTGTACACTATAGTGATTTGACATTTTATATCTTACAGTGGGATCACTCCACTAATTCTAGTAATGATCCGCCACCGTGCAAACTCATTACAACATTACTATATTCCCCTTCACCTTTATCACCCACCCCGCCAACGCCTCCCCTCTGGCAATCATCCCTTTGGTCTCTGTTTCTATGAGTCTGTTTTTGGTTTTATTTTGTCTGCGACCTTTTTTTAGATTCCACATATAAGTGAAATCATATGGTATTTGTCTTTCTGTCTAACTTATTTCACTTAGCATAATACCCTCTAGGTCCATCCATGTTGTCGCAAATGGTAAGATTTCATTTTTTTTATTGCCTGATATTCCGTTATACATTTTGCTTCATTATTTGTTCATGTATCGATAGGCACCTAGTGGCTTCTACATGTTGGCAATTGTAAATAGTGCTGCAGTGAACATAGGTGTGCATGTATCTTCTGAATT
>VMDR010011136.1:0-29166 GCA_007922815.1 Macrotus californicus | reverse complement strand
CTCCTGGCAGGTGGACGACTGTCCAGAGAGCTGCTGCCCGCCCACCTGCTGTGTCCCCAGCTGCTGCCAGCCCTCTTGCTGTGTCCCCAGCTGCTGCCCGTCCACCTGCTGCACCCCCAGCTGCTGTGTCCCAGCCCCCTGCCAGACCCTCGTCTGTGCCCCAGTGAACTGTGTGTCCAGCCCCTGCCAATCAACCTGCACCAGCTCCTGCACACCCATGTGCTGCCAGCAGTCTAGCTGCCAGCCCTCCTGCTGCACCTCCTCCCCTTGCCAGCAGGCCTGCTGCACACCCGTCTGCTGTACACCCGTCTGCTGCACACCCGTCAGCTGCACACCGGTCTGCTGCAAGCCAGTCTGCCCCACACCTGCCTGCTGCACACCCATCTGCTGCAAGCCCACCTGTTGCATACCCGTCTGCTGCAAGCCCGTCTGCTGTGTGCCCATCTGCTCTGGGCCCACCCCCTGCCCAGCCCCCTCATGCTGCCAGCCCACCCCCTGCCCCTCAACCTGCTGCAAACCCTCCTCCTGCATGTCCCTCATCTGCCGCCCCGTGTGCAGACCTGCCTGCTGCGTGCCCGTCTCCTCCTGCTGTGCCCCCTCCTGCTGCCAGCCCAGCTGTTCCCGCCCAGCCTGCTGTGTCCCTGCCTCAGCCCAGAAGTCCTGCTGCTGACCAAACATGTCCCGCAAGGGCCAGTCTGGTTCCACCCTGTGACTGTGGTCCTCCAAACCATCCCTCAGTCTGGTCCTGAGCTGTGTTAGGTGGCTGCCCCCACCCAGGACAGGGTTCCCCAGGTCTCCACTGTCCTGACCTGACCTCTGATCCCGAGAACCCTGGACCTCGCTGCTTCCTTGGACTTTTGCCTTTTCATGCCTCTTGGTCACTTATTCTTCCCTTCTACTTTCTCTTTTGAGTCACTTGAGCTCAACTCTCAGCCTGTCAACACCTCCTTGGACACCCCAATAAACTCACCTCATCATCTGATTGCTTCCTTTGTCTGACTTTGTGGGGTGTTGGGTGACACATGGTTGTCACTGACATTGGTGCCCTCCAGCTACAAGCATTTCTTGGAGTGATGCAGAAATTCCAAAGGGCAGCAGCCTAACTCCTCCCGGTGGGGTACCAGGTGAAACTCTCGCCCTGACCTGGAAGGTCCGTGCCTGGGGCTTCCTTGAGGGTGCTCACCTGCAGAAAAGTCCTGGTCTAGGGAGTTCTCGGGCCCCAGGGACCATTTCTACCCACTGTCCCATCTGGACAAATTCATGCCCCCAGATTTGCCCATCAGGAAACACCTGGGGGTCCATGCAGCACAGACTCTGTGGGCCTGGGACCACCCCTTGTCTTGCACCCAAAGGTCTACACCGTTGGCAGAGACCTGTTGGAGTGAGGGCGGGTGGGGCTGCTCCAACCCTGAAGGAGTCAGAGGGACTGGATGACCTTTCCACCAGGGCCAAACCAAAACATTAGCAAAGCTGTGAAGCGATGGTATTTGGATATTAGATTTACAGATCACAGAGCAGGAACCCCTGAGAGTGGGAAACAAACAACGGGGTTCTCACAATTCATCCCACTTGCCAACTTGTGAACATTTCCAGGCCCCAGTGCAAAAGTGGGGAGCCCAAGTAGAGCTCCATGCACCCCTGAGTCAGGGACGACCTTGGGAGGTAGGGGGCCGTAGGCGGACAGCGTTTGGGGCCAGAAGAGGGGAGAACTACCCTGAGAAATCCTTGGTCCTCAAAGGGTCTCCCTGAAGTGTCAGCGAAGTAATGATCGAACCCACACGAGACTTAGATGGGGCAAGCAACAACATTGGGTGGCGCAATCCCAGAAACCAAACATGCCTGAAGAAGCGCCTGTCCCCACCTGCCACCTGAATCATGATCTTAATTCTCAGGACATCAGATAAACCACTCAGAGTGTATGGCCTCCCTTGTGGGAAAAATCAGCCCCAGCGTAACTGCTGGCTCAGCCCTACCTGACAGAGCTGATGTGCAAACCTGAAAGAGTGAGCCCTTTCCGAGGAACTTAACTACATCTAGATCAAAGGTCAAGGACATCATTCATTTGAATACTAAATAGCCAATACTCCATGAGGTAAAATTCACCATTTTAGACATTCTTTCAAAATTTTCAGACAGGCAAAGAGGCAGAACAACATAACCCATTATAAGAATAAAATCAATTCATCAAAACAAAACCAGAAATGTCACAGCTGATAGAATTGGTAAGAGTTATGACTATGCTCCACGTCTTCTAGAGAAAAAGGCTCAGCAAACATATTAAGGAAAGTTGAGGGAGATTTAAAATGACACAGGACCTCTAGAGAGGAAAACGACTGTGTCTGAGTGCATATTACACTGAGTGAGGTTAAGAGCAGAATAAATGCTGCAGAAGAAGAGACAAGTGAACCGGAAGGCGGAGCAACAGCAAATAAATGGAGCACAGAGAGGAAAAGAGCTGGACAGAGAGCATCGGTGAGCTGGAGGATGACTTCAAGTGACCTAAGGTATGGTGTGCAACTGGAGTCCCCAAAGACGAGAGAGGAGGAGGAACAGAAAAGAGCCTGTCAGGCCAGATAAAAGGACAAACCCCGCTCTCCTGCCTACAGGGAGTGCACTTTAGTTACAAAGAAACAAAGAAGTTAAAAATTTTTCATGAAAAATAAAGAATAAGTGAAACCTCAAGCAAGCCTGAAGTATCAAATGATAAAGATTAAAGCATAAAGCAATGGAATTGAAAACAGTAAAACAATAGTGATCATGAGTAAAATGAAGGCTTGTTTTTTGAAATGGTAAATACATGGAAAAACTCTACCCTGGATAAGGAAAAGATAAAGAAGATACAAATCACCAATATCAGGGATGGAAGACCCCACAGATTTTAGAGTTAATTCTTGGGACCACAGCAAACAATTCTTTCTTCCAAAATTGGAAAATTCAGGTGAAAGGGACTCATTCTTTAAAAGACATAGACTACCAAAAGTCACTCAAGGGAAAGAAGATATCCCTACTTATCCTTGTCAATTTAATAGACTTGGTTTCTTAGAGCAGTTTTAGGTCCCCACATAACTTGCACCCTGACACATATAGCCTCTCCCACAATGAACACTGTAGAGTTGATATATTTGTTATAAATGTGATTCGTTTGTTATAATCAATAAGCCTATATCAACACATCAGTATCACCCAAAGTCCATAGTTTCCTTTAGGGTTTACTCTTGATGTATGTTCTATGAGTTTTTATAAAGATATGATGACATATATGGACCATTATAGTTCATACAGAATCATTTCCCTGCTCCTGCAAATCTCTGCACTCCACCTATTCATCCGTGCTTCCCTGCTTCCTCCTGACACTCGCTGATCTTCTCACCGTCTCCACAGTTTTGCCCTTCCCAGAATGTCATGCACTTAGAATCAAGCAGCATGAAGACTTTCCGACTGGTTCTTTCACTTAGTAACATGCATTGTGCAGTTAAGGTTTCCCCATGTCTTTTCATGGCTTGATGGCTCATTCCTTTTTTCCCCCTAGATTTTTTACTGAGGTTAAATAAAAATAATATAAAATTTACTATCCCGACACTCTTTAAGGGCACAGTGTGGTGGTAGTAGGTACATGCATCATGTTGTACAGCCATCACTACCATCCACAACCAGAACTCTTTCACCTTGAAAAAACTGAAACTCTGTACACCTTAAACAACAGCTTCCCATTCTCTCCTCCCTCCAGCCCCTGGAACACACCATCCTACTTTCTGCTGCTCAAGCACCTCCTATAAGTGGAATCAGGTAGTATTTGCCTTTTGTGACTGGCTTATTTCACTTACCATAATATCTTCATGGTTCATCCTTTTCTGTTTCCTTTTTAAGGGTGAGTAATATTCCATCAAGTGTATGCATATTTTGCTTATCCATCCATCCGTCCATCAATGGACACTGGGTTGCTTCCACACTCTAGCTATTGTGAATAGTGCCACTAGAAACATGGGTTAACAAATATCTCTACGAGTCTCTGCTTTTAATTCTTTTGAGTATTTATCCAGTAGAATTACTAGATCATATGGCAATTCTACTTCTAATTTTTGGGGGGGAACCATCATGCTGGTTTCCACCTGAACCGTGTCATGTTCTTACCAACAAGTTCCAGTTTCTCCACATTCTCACCAACACTTGTCATTTTCTCTTTGTTTCCTCTTTATATGTAGTAGTTATCCTGATGGATGGGAGGTGGTACCTCACAGTTCTGATTTGCATTTCTCTGATGATTAGTGATGTTGAGCATCTTTTCATGTGCTTATTGTCCATTTGTATATCTTCTTTGGAAAAATGTCTACTCAAGTCCTTGGCCCATTTTTGGATTGTGTTGTTTGGGGTTTTTTTGTTATTCAATTTTAGGAGTTCTCTATACATGCTATAGATTAATCCTTTATCAGATACATGATTTCCAAATGTTTTTCCCATTTCCTTGGGTTGTCTTTTATCTCTGTCGATATTGTCTTCTGATGCAAAAATATTTAAAAATTTTCAAAGTCTAATTTGTGCATTTTTCTCATGTTGCCTGTGCCTTTGGTGTCATATCCAGCAAATCACTGCCTAATTCAATGCTGTGAAGTTTTGTCCTGTTTTCTTCTAGAGTTCCATAGCTTTTGGTCTTGCGTTTATGTTGTAGAGCCATTTTGACTTAATTCTTGCATATGGTGTTAGTTATGGGTTAACTTCATTCTTTGGCATGTGGATATCCCATTTACCCAGGACCATTTTTTTGAAAAGACTATCTTTTCTCCATTAAATGGACTTGGTGCCCTTGTCAAAAATGATTTGACCTATTGAGCGAGGGTGTGTTTCTGGACTCTGTATTCGATTCCGCTGGTCTGCGTGTCTACATCAGTACCACACTCTTTTGATTACTGCAGCTTTGTAGTAACTTTTGAAATCAGGAAGTGTGAGCCCTCCAGAAGTGTTGTTTCTAAGGGCTGTTTTGCCTATTCAAGGTGCTTTAAGGTTCCATATGAATTTTAGGGTGGATTTTTATATTTCTGCAAGAAATATTGAGAATTTGATAGTGATTGCGTCACAACTATAGATTACTTTTGGTGGTATTAAAATCTTAATATTAAGTCTTCCAATCCATGAACATGGGCTGTCATTCCGTTTATTTATGTCTTCTTTGATTTCTTTCGACAATGTTTTGTAGTTTGCATTGTGCAGGCTTTTCACCTCCTTGTTTGAGTTAATTCCTAAGTACTTTATTCTTTTCGATACCATTATATTTGGGATTATTTTCACAATACTCTTTTTTGGGCTGTTCACTATTAGTGTTCAAAAATACAATGGAGTTTTGTTGGTTTGTTTCCTGCTGTTCTGCTGAATTCATTTGTTAGTGCTAACAGGTTATTCTGTGGAACCTTTAGGATTTTCTACATTTAATATCACGTCTGTGAACAGAGGTGATTTTACTCCTTTCCGATCTAGATACCTTTTATTTCTTTCACTGTCTATCTTCTCTCCCAGAGATTTCAGTTCTGTGGGGACTAGAAGTGGCAAAAGTGGGTGTCCTTGCCTTGTTCCTGATCTTAAGCAGGAAAGCTTTTAGTCTTTCCAAATTGAGTGTGATGTTTGCTGTGGGTATTTTATATTTACTCATTTATATATATTTTTTGTATTCATATGCATTCATTTATATGTCATTTTCTTCTATTCCTAGTTTGTTGAGTGTTTTTTTTTTTATCATGAAAGGGTGTTGAATGTTGTCAAATGCTTTTTTTGCATCAATTGAGATGATTGTGTATTTTTTTCCTACAGTCTATTAATGTCGTTATTACATTAAATGATTTTCATACGTAGAACCATCCTTGCCTTTCGGCAACAGAACCCTCATGGTCATGGTGTGTGAGCCTTTCAGTGTGCTGCTGAATTGGGTTTGCTAGTATTTTGTTGAGGGTTTTTACATCAATGTTCATAAAGGATATTGGTCTGTAGTTTTCTTTTCTTGTGGTTTCTTTGTCTGGCTTTGGTGTGAGGGCAATGCTGGCCTTATAAAATGAGTTAGGAAGTGTTCCCTCTTCCTTAATTTTCAAAAGAAGTTTACAGTGACCTCAGAATACACACAAAAAAAATCCTTAACCTGACATAAGGCATCTATGAAAACCTCACAGCCAACACCATATTCAATTGTCAAAGACATCACTTTTCCCTGATACCAGGAACAAGACAGAGATGCCCTCTCCCACCATGCTTCTTGCTGAGGGTCTTACCCTGCACAGTGAGAAAAGAAAAAGAAAACAAGCCGTATGTACTGGAAATGGAGAAATAAAATCGTCTCTATTCACAGAGGACATGATTGTCCATATAGAAAACCCTCACAAAGCTATAAAAAGGCTCCTACAAATATAAGAGATTTAGCAAGGTGGAAGAATGCAAACATAAAATAATGAAAATTAATTGTAGTTCTATACAGGAGCGGACAAAAGTAGCTTTACAGTTGTGAGTACATGAAACACAAAATTTATTCTGGTATTACTTATTAATTACCACATTATTTATTTGTCTTATACATCTTTTCGCTGTTATTATTTTCTATCCTTACTTACACTCTAAGTTTTAGGTAATGATGGCTGGTAATTTAACCTACTTTTGCCCACCCCTGTATAATAGCAATAGATAATTAGATTTTAACATTTTTCATTTAAAAATATGACTGACAGCCAAATAAAACATGAAAACCTGTATAAATCTAACAGAATACTACACAAGGAGAACTGTAAAAGCACTCAGGGATAAATCAAAGACGACATGAACAAATGGAGAATTAGAGCGCACTCATAGGATGAGAACTTATGACGCCAGTCACCTCCAAACTGACCTACAGATTCAAGGTCATCCCATCAAAATTCCAGCGGAATTTTTTTTTTTCTACCAACAAGCTGATGCTAAAATCATTTGGAAAGGAAAAAAAGCTCAAAGAGCCCAAACTACTTGTCCTGTGCTGTGGTGGGCACCCTCCTTGGTCTACCTTCCCATTCACTCCTTCTCTCCTCGGCTGGTCTGTGCGCTTTTCAGCCCTTCTGTGTGTGGAAATGTCCTACAGTGGATGGGCAGCAGTGTCCTAGGGTCAGCCCCCTGCTGCCCTGTCACTGACTCTGTCACCAGCAATGTCATGGAGAACACTTGGGGAGTGGAGCACAGCAGGGCAGGTGCAGGCTGCCGGGCTCCAGGACTCCAGATTTTTCCAGTGCTGTTTGCTTAGAAAACCAAACACAGGTCAGGGGGTCAACCCAGACTTCCGCTATAACAGGCATTTTATAAGCAACAAACTCTTTCCTGTAAATAAACCAGACGTCATAAGGGCTCTCAAAACACCAACACGGAAAGGAGAGCGTGGGGAGCCTCCTGCTTGGACAACAAACACTTAGGAGGGTATAAAAGCCAACAGCCCCAGGCACCTCATACACACACGCACACACTCACACACTCACACCCCCTCTCTCAGCTCACCTCCAGCCCCACCGCCACACCATGGCCGCCTCCACCCTGTCCGTCTGCTCCAGCAACCTGAGCTATGGCAGCCGTGCCTGCCTGCCCGGTTCCAGTGACTCTGGCACCGACTCCTCCTGGCAGGTGGACGACTGTCCAGAGAGCTGCTGCCCGTCTACCTGCTGTGTCCCCAGCTGCTGCCCATCCACCTGCTGTGTCCCCAGCTGCTGCCAGCCCTCCTGCTGTGTCCCCAGCTGCTGCCAGTCCACCTGCTGTGTCCCCAGCTGCTGCCCGTCCACCTGCTACACCCCCAGCTGCTGCCAGTCAACTTGCTGTGCCCCCAGCTGCTGTACCCCAGCCCCCTGCCAGACCCTTCTCTGTGCCCCACTGAGCTGCGTGTCCAGCCCCTGCTGCCAGGTGACCTGTGGGCCCAGCCCCTGCCAATCAGCCTGCACCAGCTCCTGCACACCCTTGTGCTGCCAGCAGTCTAGCTGCCAGCCCTCTTGCTGCAGCTCCTCCCCCTGCCAGCAGCCCTGCTGTGTGCCTGTCTGCTGCAAGCCCATTTGCTGCACACCCGTCTGCTGCAAGCCCGTCTGTTGCACACCTGTCTGCTGCAAGCCCATCTGCTGTACACCCGTCTGCTGCAAGCCTGTGTGCTCTGTGCCGGTCTGCTCTGGGGCCACCCCCTGCCCCTCGTCATGCTGCAAACCTTCCTCCTGCGTGTCCGTCATCTGCCGCCCCATGTGCAGACCCGCCTGCTGCGTGCCCGTCTCCTCTAGCTGTTCCTCCTCCTGCTGCCGGCCCAGCTGCTCCCGCCCAGCCTCCTGCGTGTCCCTCATCTGCCGCCCAGTGTGCTCCCGCCCGGCCTGCTGTGTTCCTGCCTCAGCCCAGAAGGCCTGCTGCTGACTGGGCACGTCCCCCCAGGGCCAGCTGGGTTCAGGTCTCACCTTGTGACTGTGGTCCTCCTAGCCTACCCTCAGCTCAGCCCTGACCCCACCCAGGATGGGATCCCCCAGGTCTCTACTGTCCTCCCCTGACCTCTGCTCCCAGGAACCCCTGACCTTGCTGCTTCCCCAGCCTCTTGCCTCCCAGGAGGCACCTCCACCTGCCCCTGGGTCACCTGTCCTTCCCTCCACGTTTCTCTGTCAAGTCACTTGACCTCCACTCTCATCTTGTCAGCATCTCCTCGGCCACCCCAATAAACTCACTTCATCACCTGATCGCTTCCTTCATCTGATTTCACGGTGGGGGAGGGGAGGGGAGGAACACAGCAGACATCAGTCTCCAGCCCCAAGTATTTCTGGGAATGAGAGGCGGAGAGATCCCAAAGGGCAGTGGCCTAAATCCTTTGGGTGAGGCACTGGGTGGGACTTGGCCCCAAAACAGGAAGTTCAGTGAGGGAGTGGCCAGAGGCCATGTGACCCACTCTGAGCCAAGTGGGCTTTGCTGAGCTAGTCATTAAATTAAACACGAGGGACACGGAGCCTTTGAACTTCTTTAGAATAATGGCCGCATGGAATTCGGGCCACCGTGTGACATGGGCAAATACTTGCTAACAAAGACTGTACTCTCACTGTGCTGCAGGTCGCCCTCAGCCTTAGGTTCCATCACTTTCACTCTTTGCTCTTCGAATTCTGTCAGGCTGGGAACTAATAGTCTCGACGTGGCAGGTGCTCGTAATCAAGAACACATGGTCCCTGTAGTCGCTGTGGCGGGGGTTGCCGGGGTTTGAGGTCACACTGTGTGTGAGGTCACCGTCATGGTGAGAGGTGTGTGGTTTTTACATTGCGGTAAAATACACGTAACGTGAGGTTTACCATTTTAATCATCTTCAAAAGATTTCGTTTACGTATTTATTTCGGAGATGGGGGAAGGGAGGGAGGAAGAGGGGGAGAAACATCCATCGACTTTCTCTCACGCCCCACCTGGGGACCGCCCGCAACCAAGGCACACGCCCTGACTGGGAATCGAACCGGCCACCTTTCACTTTGCGGGACGACACCCAGCCAGCTGATCCACACCAGCCGGGGCCCATTCTACCCATTTCTAAGTGCACTGCTCAGACACTAAGCTTGTTCACACTGGTGTGCAGCCGTCACCACTGCCGTCTCCAGAACGTTCTTCATCTTCTCAGAATGAAACTCTGTCCCCTTTAAATGCTGGACACCCCATCCCCTGACCCCAGCCCCCAGCACCCACCCTTCTGCATTCTGTCTCTGTGAATGTGACTGGTCCAGGGCCTCGAGTTAGTGAAATCACACAGTATTCGTCCTTTTGTGACTGGCTTTCTTCACTCGGCGCAGTGTCTTCGAGGCTCACCCACGTGGGTGTAGGAACGTCCTTTCAGGCTGAAGGCCTTCCGCGGTGCGGACGGACCACACTGTTTGTGCTCTCTGTCCATCCATTGATGGACAGCTGGCATGCGCTCTGCTGTGCTCTCTGAGCAGTGTTGTGGTGAGCATGGGTGTAGGAGTATCTCTTCGGGCCCCTGCTGTTAATACACTTGGATTTATGGCAGACGGCAGAATTGCTGGATCATGGGGTACTCCCTTTTCTAATTTTTTGAGGAAACGCTGTACTGTTTTTCATAGAGGCTGCCCCATTTTGCATTCCTGCCCACAGTGCACGAGGCTTTATATATCTCCACATTCTCCCCAACACTTGCTATTTCCTGTTCTCCTGATGCCCACCACGGTCCTGGGTGTGACCAGTGCACTATGGTCCTGTCATGGACAGGGTCATGGTGGCAGGCCCTGCACTGGGCGCCCCGCCCTCACGGGCCCACCCCGACCTGTCCCGTCCTCGCCAGCTTGCCCTTCCCCGCCCCCTCACCTGCCCGCCCTCTCTTGCAGAAGAACGAGTACCTGTTCACGGTGGTGGCGGAGGGGCCGGACGCGCTGCTGCTGGGCCTGCGCTACTCGCCCACCCGGCTGCACTTCCTCTTCCTCAGCGAGGACGGGGCAGGCACCTGGCAGACCCGCGTGTCCTTTCGCAGCCCAGCCCTGACGGACAGCCAGTGGCACACACTGGTGTTGGCTGTGTCTGAAGACTCCTTTTCGCTCACCACGGACTGCGGCGTCCCCGTAGACATGTAGGTACCAGGCTGCCGTGGAGGGTCACATGATGCTGTGTGCTGCCCAGCAGTCCAAGTCCAGAGTAGACACCAGGGGCCACTCCAGCTGTGCAGTGTGGGCCCTGGCAGGGTCAGGCTTATGCAGGGACTACCATTAGAAACACGCTTCATGGCAGGACTGCCCAGGCCACCGGCAAACAGCCGGCGAACCTGTCCCAGGAAGGCCATGGTGGGGTAACCGAGTGCAGGTCTGGCTGCCCCCCACTGCAAAAGCCAATACTCGTGAGGCAGGAGCTGATGTGAAGGAACCTGGTTTATTTGCAGATGCCAGCCATCTGGAAGATGGAGACTCAAGTCTCAAAGCCCATCTCCACCTCTCAGTGGAGGCAGAGGCTTTTATAAGGAGGGAGAAGGGAACAGAACAGAGAGATCAAGGGAGGGGGTTGAAAAGTTCCCTATGTGCAGACGAGCTCAGTCCTTCCCAATAGGGCAAGTGACGGTCCGGTGTGCGTCACCCTGGTTTCATGTCATCTTGGTTTTATGTCATCCCAGCTTTGCAGTTGAAGGTCAGCAAACCTCACGGAGCTGGGATGCCTGAGGGTTGGGGTTGTATCTTTTGAAACTATTTCCTGGGATTCTTCCACAAACAGGCTGGTCACCTACGAGCCATGTATGAGTCAGAGTCCGCACTTACACAAACTGTCAAAGACCGGTGGGCAGGTTACGATTCCCGCCGTCACCATTTTCCGCTGTTACAGCGGGACTGGGACAGGGGCAGGCACCAGTCGGAGGGCAGAGGGCGGTGGGCTGGGGAGCCGACGCCTGGCTCAGGATCTGGGCCAGGCCTGGCCTGACCAGGGAAACGTGCCCTGCAGAGGGCTGGGACCATGACAGAAAGGCCACAGAGGAAGAGCGTAAGGAACTCGGGCCCCAGAGTTAAACGGAACCTGCGGCCTGGCTGGAGGCCCAGGTCTTGCTGTGTGACTTTCAACCTGCCATTTAACCTCTCTGACTTAGTTTCCTCACCTAAGATGAGGGAGTAAACACTCACTAAAGCTCCATGCAGAGCAAACCTTAGTGACTCTGACACAACCCCGGGCACATGGAAGCCTGAGTTCATTTCTCATCCTCGCCATCACCGGGTTTTGTGGCCTATAAGTCAGTAAACCGGACCGGGAACGGGAGTCCCTGAGGCCTGGCTGGCCGGTGAGCCATGTGGCCCCCCGGACCCGTCCTTGCTGAGTGGCCAGGGAGTGGTCCCGTTTTCTTTATAACAAGTACTGCTTTCAAAGGCAGAATCTCACTCTGCTTTGTTGTTATGAAACTTTTTCCATAATAAAAAGAAACCGTAACATTTATACACTTCGTTTAAACATGTCTTATTCACCACCCCTCCCCCACCATGCCCTCAGACACATCAGGGCCTTTATTGGACGGTGACTCCTCAGGTGATGAAAGCCAGCAGTGGGACAGCTCTGGGAGGGGTGGGGACAGGAGGCCCGCCTGGGGTGGGGGAACTGGGGCTGAAGTGATGGTGACCAAGGATGGTTTCAGGCCCTGGGCCAGACCCAGGGGACCTGGGAACTGCACGGACACTGGGCATCTGAGACAGTGGTCAGGAGCTGATCTCGCCATGGCAAAGACTGGCAGGAGCAGCTGCTTTTATGAGAGGACATGGCATCGTGGCCCGGCAGACACTGGGCCATGAGGAGAAAGCACGTCTAGAGCTTTCTGCCCCGAGAGCTCCAGCCACACTGCCTTCTCCAACGGAGCACCCACCTTCCCTCCTGTCCCCAGAGTCTGGCCCCCACTTGCACATTAAGATCCAACTTGAGCCCTGGCTGGGGTGGCTCAGTGGATTGAGAACCAAGGCATTGCCAGTTCGTATTCTCAGTCAGGGCACAGGCCTGGGTTGCGGGCCAGGTCCCCAGTAGGGGACATGTGAGAGGCAACCACACATGGATGTTTCTCTCCCTCTCTTTCTCTTTCCTGTCCCCCCTCTCTATAAATAAATAAATAAAATCTTTTTAAAAAGAAAAAAATAAGATCCAACTCCAGTCACGCTTTTCAACACCCTCAAGTCACCAGGGAGGGAAGCCCGAAGCCCCTCCTGTCCTGACGCCATCTTCCCCCCATGGTCAGGAAGCCTGGGCTGGGAGAAGCCATGGGAGGCTCCTGTAAGGTGGCAAAGAGCTACCGGACCCCACGGCAGCACGTGCTTTGGCAGAAGACCCTGGTCCTGGGGGCGAAGGGTACCCCCCAAACCCATGTGTCCTAGGACCTGGGAAAGGGATCTGTTTAGAGATAGCCCTTTGCAGGTGTGATCTAGCTAAGTTGAGGTTACGCTGGAGAGGGTGAGCCCTGACCGAGTAGTGACCAGTGTCCTTTTAAGAAGAGGAGCAGACATCACTTCTCGGTCTTTTGGCTAACTAAGATCAAATGAAGAAGAGGAGCAGAGGCTCAGGGGAGAAGCCTTGTGATGACAGGGGCAGAGGGTGGAGCAACACTGCCACAAGCCAGGCAGTGCCAAGAGCCCCCGGGGGTCCCCAGGAGCCCCCAGGAGCAGGAAGAGGCCAAGAGGACCCTCCCCCTGAGCTTTCAGTAGGAGTGCGGTCCTGTCAACCCCTCAGTGTTGGACTCCTGGCCCCCAGAACTGAGAGGGGACAAATGTTTCTGCTTTAAGCCCCCCAGCCCGTGGTACTTTGCCACAGCTGCCCCAGGTCACTGACACTCCCCTCAGGCGGCACTGCCCTGTCCTCGTCTATGCACATGGCCTGTACTGCTGCTGTCCCATGGCCCTCACACCCACACCTACTGTTTGCAGAATGTCTGACGTGCCCTTCCCCGCCACCCTGTCAGTGCAAGGAGCCCGGTTCTTCGTCGGCAGCCGGAGGAGGACCAAAGGCTTGTTCACGGTAAGCCCGGCGGGGCTGTCTGCCCGGCCCGCCACACACACCACACTCACAGAGGGGCTGTCACCAGAGGTCTGCTGTCCCCGTGCTGGCTCCACAGATGGTCGTGTGTGCTAGGCAGGAGGGAGGAGCATGAGGCTCCGTGGAGCCCGACACGTGCCAGGCACACCTGACATAGGGCCTCTGCCTTTGCTGCTCCCTCCTCCTGGCACACATGTCACCGTTGCCGCCAAGGCTCACAGCCTACCCTCAGGGCCCTGCCCGATGTCCTCTTACCTTGGAGGCCTTTCCCACCACTGAGAAGACGACCCTCACCCCACCCCTGGTGGTCTCTTTGTGGAAGCCCAGGTCACCCTCAGACTGGCTGTGTGTGCTCATTGTCTGTCTTTCCCCTGGAGTGCAGTTAGGACGCCTTATTCCACGAGGGTGGGGACTTCAGTTTCCTGGGTGTCCTACAACTAGAACCATGCCTGGTGCATAGCAGAGCTGCTCTGTGAATATTTACTGATGGCATGCTTGAATGGATGAGGGATGGATGGATGAAGGATGGGTGGATGATGGATGGATGAAGGATGGATGCTGGATGGATGGATGGATGAATGATGAATTGATGATGGACAGATGGATGGATGGATGGATGGATGGGTGGATGGATAAATGGGCAGACAAAGGGACGCATAAGCAATGTTGACCAGTCACCCCAGGCTAGTCCACAGGAAAAAACCCTTTGTGGTTTAATGACCTTAGAAGGGTGTGCAGCTCTCTACCGATGCCCCAGTGCCCCCCATAACCAATATGCAGACTCTTCTCTCCTAGCTCTAGAGATGCTTAGGCCCCCGCCACACTTCCCCCTGTCCCCCAAGGTCTCAACACACTGTCCCTCTCTCTGCAGGGCCTGGTAAGGCAGCTGGTCCTGCTGCCCGGCTCAGATGCCACTCCAAGGCTGTGTCCCTGCAGGAACGCCGACATCATACTGTCCGTCCCCCCCATCCTGCAGGGCCTCACAGGGAAGCTGGAAGAGAATAACGAGGTGCTGAAATACCCTTACGGTCAGTGAGCCAAAGCCACCTGCTCCCACGGGCTTCTTCCTCATGAGCCTCTCACTCCCGCCTGCTGCCGGTTTCACCCCCAGAGTAGTGCTTGGGGCCCCTTCTCCTCGTCCCTCCCCGACAAACATCTAAACCTCAGCCCCTGCCCCAGTGGGGACCCCACCTTCACAAGGTACATTCCTATTTTCCATGAACCCAGAGGGTCCCCAACTTCGCTTTTTTAGTTTCTGTTTTCACGTCCCCAATGTAAAAGGACAATGTTGACTAATTAAACCACAGCCCCTGCCAGGGATACTCCAAGCCCTCACCCACCCACCCACCCACCTTCCCCACCACTCAGCGAGGTGGGGAGACAACTTGACCATCTCCCCAGCTTCACAAGTCCAGGGAACACCCCTGACCCTGAGCAGGGTGGCACTGGTATCCAGTCCTGGAACTGTGTTTCCAAGTCCCTGAGCAAGAGGCCTCAGGGGCATCTTCCTCAGGAGACTGGGCCACTGTAACCCGAAGGGGCCTCGGGGGCAGGGTTGGGCCCCCAGGCCTCTTCCTGGGGCTGCGAGGAGTCAAGAGCATGCTCAGTGTCACAGCCAGGCCTTTGGGCCTGGGCTACAGTGCAGACATCGCTCTGAAGTGGCCAAGGAGCATCATTAGGGCACGTGTGCTTGGCCTGAGATGGAGGCGTAATTCCGAGAAGTGGTGGATCAGAATGTCATAGAACTCACCCAAATGGAAGTTCCAATAAATCCAGCCCGTTGATCAGAAATACAGGAGGCAAGCAAGGCACTCCATCATCACTGAAGATTTTTGGAAGAGCCTCAGATCTGAGGGAAGGTGGGCGCAGCACCCTCTGGAGCTGCCGGGAGCTTTACCACGTCCTGCTGTGCAGACCCTCCTGAGGCGGCCATGCACTCTCCGGTCTCACCTGCCCCCGGAGACCCGTCCAAGACTCTGAGTGGGTCCTCTAAGCCCAACTTCACAGGCAAAGGCAGGACCATTTCTTCCAGGCAGCATGTTTCCGCCGTACACTCATCCTCCTTGTCTCCCCCCAGAAACTGACATGAAGGTGACGCTGGGATCCCGGCCTCTGTGTACCAAAGAGGAAGATGCCCAGTTCTGGTTTGATGCCAGGCGGAAGGGGCTGTACCTGTGCGTGGGCAGCGAGTGGGTGTCCGTGCTGGCAGGTGAGGGGGATGGAGCGTCGTGGCTGGGGCCTCTGGGGACTGAGGGGCTCTGCTCCAGGCCAGCGCTGTGTAAGAGCAGGAAACACTCCCACTGAGGGCAGCCAGCCCCCCGTGGGCGGGCAGAGCTGGTCCTCTCCCCTCCTCCAGGGAAGAGCATGGGGTTCCTCCCTCCTGGGGGCCCTGCCCACTCTTCTCACACCCTGTCTGCCCTCAGATGGCAGATGCAATGAGACAATGCTGGAAGGGTGAGTGAGGTAGCCCTGGGTGTCCGCAGCAAAAGGGAACTGGCTCCAGCTGGACTGCTCACAGCTCCTGACCCCACCCTCTAGTTCACGCCAGGGCATAGACTTTTGTAGCGTCAGTGAGCAAGGGAAATGGCTCCTACGGGTCCAACACATTGATTCTGCCTGACAAGTATCACTGGAGGTCTGTGGACCTTGAAACCCACGCAGCTTGAGCAGGCTTCTTGACGGGCCTGAGGGTGAACAGGCATCCCGAGCCAATTGCCCTTGCCCCACACTAATGCCCTGGGGTCATGGCTCAGGGCCCAGGGTCGTGCTCCCAAGATGGTCCCTCCAGGCTTCCACCTGAGAAGCGTTAACCAGGCCTTGATATCTGTTTCACAAGCCAAAGAGAAACTGGACTACGTGGAGGAACACCAGAGCCTGTTCACGAACTCGGAGACCCTGGGCATCGAGGTCTTCGTCATCCCTGAGGCCGGGCTCTTCATAGCAACCGCCAATAGGAAGGCCACGTCCGCCATCTACAAATGGACCGACGGGAGGTTCGCCTCGTACCAGAACATCCGCACGCACCAAGCACAGTCCTGGAGACATTTCACCATCGGGAAAAAGGCAAGTCGGCACGTGTGACTTTGTCAGTCCTTTTTAAGTTGCAAAACCCCATGGCGCCTGAAGGTTGGGCTGTGTGCGTAGCTTCTACAGGAAAAGGCGTTAGTCATGGTTCCAGAGCCTTTGTCTGGTCCTAAATGGCTTTCGCAGTGGGACACTCAGCTGCGTCTCTAAGACCAGACTGTGACCTTGAGAAAGTCTGTTTGGCTTCCGATGCAAGAGAGCAAAAGTTTTTTCTGAGATGCCACCCAGGTCTGTGCAGATTTAAAAACTTCGTGAGGTCACGTGACTTGGGCTGGCTAACAACACAGAAATCATTTCAGAATGGCAACTGATCTCCCTGCCCCGTGCTGCCTTTTCTCCACAAACACTGAGGAAGGGGAACAAAGGGGAGCAGGCCCCAGGAGGCCCGGAGTGTGAGACCCTCTTTCCAGTCAGGGCTGCACTGAGCAGGGGCTGCGAGGGAGGCTCTGAGAGAGCTGTCCCATCCCCATTGTGGTCAGTTTTCTCCCCCAGCTCTTTCTACGCCCCCACCTTCCCAGGCCCATCCCCAAATCGTTCACTCACCTACACACATGTGCTGGGGACAGCCCTGCCCCCACGTCGACCTACCTGCTGGGGACAGAACAGTGAGCAAACAGACAAACCCCTGCCCTCCGCTCACTGGCAGCCCACCATGGTTCTCAAGCCAGGTCCAATGTGGTGAATGAATGACTTGTTCCCTGGTTATTTGGTTGATGATGTTTTAAAGGTGCTTGCCCTGGCTGATGTGGCTCAGTTGCTTGGATCATCATCCCATAGAATGAAAGGTCACAGGTTCAATTCCTGATCAGGACACATTTCCAGGTTGTGGGTTCGATTCCCGATTGAGGCACATAAAAGAAGGCAACCAATTGATGTTTCTCACATCGATGTTTTTCCCTCTCTCTCTCCCCCTCTCCCTTTCTTTCTCTCTCTAAAAGCAATCAGAAAGTGTCCTCAGGTGAGGATTCAAAAAAATAAAATAAAAATTTAAAAATGATAATTTTACATCAAAGAAAAATTAGGAAATTCAGAAAAACAGGGGAAAGACCTTCTGTCCAGTTGCCTAAGCAGATGCAAGGTTTACTTGGGCTTTCTTGCTTCCCGTCCCGGTGCACATATCCGACACGCCGAGTTTCTGGCTCCTGTTACAACCACATGAGAGAGCCACCGTGCCCACTGGTCACATCGCCTACTGGGGCTTTCTGTGTCATACTCGGCTGCGTGACAAACACTTGTTTACCAGAGGAGAGTAGGGCATGGAGACTTCCTACTCAGGCAGGTGATGAAGAGCATTTTTGTGCATGAAGCTTTTCCTGGTTTGAGAAGTAGAACTGGCCACAATGACCGGCAAGTATAGATACATTAAAGGGTTCTAAATGTAATGAACAAATCTGGAGACAGTCAGGGCTCCCAGACACTGAGGCCATCGGCAGCAGAGGGGGGTCTCAGCCTCCACCCCTGCGCCATGCAGACAAAGCTGCTGCCGTCCAGAAATCTCCCACACCAGACCCTGGCTGCGACCACGAGAACAGAATGTCCGGGGTCCTCTCTTGCAGATCTTTCTGGCTGTGGCCAACTTCGACCCGAATGAAAAGGGCCAGGAGTTCTCCGTCATTTACAAATGGAGCCAGAGAAAGCTGCGGTTCACACCCTACCAGAGGGTGGCCACCCACAGCGCCCGAGACTGGGAGGCCTTCGAGGTGGCTGGGGAGCACTTCCTGGCCGTGGCCAACCACAGGGAAGGTAGGGGCTGTGACCTTCAACCCAGAAGGGAACCATCCCAGGGGCGGGCAAGGCTCATTTTCATCTCATTAAAAATGATAATAAGGCACACTGGCCCAATTCCTCAGGATCAGTCATCTGATGGTGGCCTCTAAGCGTGATCACACCTGAGCACCTCCTCACCTGTCCAGGTAGGAAGATGGGTGGTCTGTACCAGCCCTTAGGAGAATAGCCACAGAAATGTGGGTCACCTGGCTACATGGACTGCCTCATTTGAAACTAACTAACTAATTAACCAAATAATTAACTCTCAAAGTAACTCACCTCCCTGCGGGATGATCTGGCTGGCACAGGTGAGAAGGTGAACTCTCTGAGCAGCCGGCCCAGGGCCAGGTAGGGGGACGCCGGCGTGGACAGGCTGGGGGAGTCCTTGAAGAGAGGTGGGCCTTGTTTCTGAGACAGGTCGTCCATCGGCACACAGACTCCACGTGATATGTGAGTGTGGCAGGGAGACAGGCAGGGAGGGGCTGGAAAGCCAGTGACTGCCCCCAGTGACCTTGGCGAGCCCTTCCCTGTCCTGTGACTTGAGGGATGGGCAGGGTCCAGGTGGCAGCCAGCCCTACAGGGCGTCTCTAGCTCAGGCCGCAGTGGGCCCCGGGGCTGTGTTTACCCGAGTCTGAGACCTGCTAGGGAGCTCTGTGGGGGCCTAAGGAGGAGCCCCCCACTGGCTGATAGGCAGTGTGACCCCAGGAGTCCACTCACCAGGGCTGTCCGTGGAAGTGAGTGTCCCAGCACAGGCTGGCCTGGAGGGGGTCCAGGGAGCATGGTGCCTGACCTGTGGGAGACCGTGGGGGCCAAGGGGACATTGGGCAGTGTGATAGGTGAGGCTGGGGAGAGGCAGGCGGGGGCCTATCTCCATGACCCTGGGAGACCAAGGTGGGGGTCCGGAGCCATCAAAGGGGGAGCCCTTTGAGGGTTTTCATGTGGTCAGACGCTGGAGGTGCGGCCACGTGAATGGCATCTTTGCTGGGGAGTGAGAGGGTGCAGGAGGGTGTGAGCTGAGCAGGGCCACATCCAGAGTGGCCTCAGGCCTGGCTGGACTGGACAGGCCACAGGGGCCCTGGGGCACAGCCCCAGCCAAGGCCACCATTGGGCCATGGAAATTCATCTTCCCTCCCTTGACATAGCTGCTTGGGTTCTAGGTGACAACCACAACATCGACAGTGTCATCTACAAGTGGAACCCAAGGACACGCCTCTTCGAGGCCAACCAGACCATCCCCACTTCTGGCGCCTATGACTGGGAGTTTTTCACCGTGGGGCCCTACTCATTCCTGGTGGTGGCCAACGCCTTCAACGGCACATCTACGAAGGTGTACTCCCACCTATACATCTGGCTAGTCGGCTCCTTCCAGCTGTTCCAGTCTTTCCTGGTAAGGAACCACACGTGCGCCCTGTGCACCACACCACACCGCACCCAGGATCCCACAGCAGTGCCTGGTGGTGCAGGATTGGGGGCCCCAGCCAGGGCCAGTTCCCTGGGTCTGGACCTTTGCCCTTGAACCTCCACCCCAGGTACCTCCCCCCATATAAGGCTCATGCTGAGCCATGTTGCCCACAGCTGCCTCTGTTGCCCCCCGCAAAGAGCCTGGGGAGCTCTAACATGAGAGGGGTGGGGGCAGCGGGACTGGGGTGAGGGACTCTTGATCGTGGGGATAATGGCTCAGGTTTGCTGAGCAGGGACCTTGTGGAGCTCCCCTGCCAAGATCTGCACCTACTTGTCCCCGCTCCATCCTCACAGCCACCCCGTGAGGGAGCTTCTGCCACTAGTCCCCTCCTACGCACGGGAAACTGAGGCACAGAGGTGACAGGGCTTCCTCGTGATGGAGCTGGGACTGGAACCCAGGCAGTGTGGCGCACAGCTCTATGCACACTGGACTGGTGCTTTCTGAAGACAAGCTCCTTCCACAATGTGGGTCTTCTGCCACCGGTTGTCGCTGTGGTGTCTGATGAAAGCCAGGGCTCGGAAAGCAGCCCAGACGTCCTGGGTCGGAGAAGAACGTGCGGGGTGCAGGTGCCGATTTGAAAGCGTTCGGCAATGGGCTGTGGTGGGGCACGCCTGCGGGGTTGGGGGATCTGCCTTGCAATTAGGACCTAGGACCGTGAGATTGGAGGTGCAGGAGTGTCTGGGTCTGGGGTGGGTCGGGGCAATGCTGCAGGTGGGGAAACAGGTTCCCAAGGATGCCTGGACTAGCAGGGACGAAATGAGAACGTGGCCTCAAGCACAGGGAAGGGACCACATGGGTGCCTGCAAAGCCGAAGGGGTGGCGAGCTGCCCCACAGGGGGTGTGCCCAGCCCAGGGAGGGGGTTAGGGAGCTCATGCCTCTGCAGCTCAGCCCACGGCGGAGCTTCACGGAGATGGGCCAGGATCTGGAAGGAATTGAATCACATCGAAGGAGGGACAATCATAGGAGCTGAAGACTCAGTTCCGAAAGAAGAGAAGGGGATTGTTTCCAAGACTGTAATGGATAAGCCAGGGCAGGGAACAGCTCTGGGGTGCTCTGAGATCAGGGCCTGGCACAGAAGCCTGGCACAGAAGGGCAGCCAAGCCAGGGCCTGGCAGGGTCGTCGGGCCATGTGTATGGTGTGGGGGGTCCCTGCAGTGGGTGGGGAATGCACTTTGGAGATTATCAATCTGCAGCTGCCGACACTGGGACCCTAAATCGCCTGCATTTGGACAGGAAGGTGCAATATGACAAAGGCCCCTTTAGCAAGGTCTTTATTGCAGCGCTTCACCGAGGGCCATGACTGGCAGGCTGGGCCCCAGGTTCCCGGAGCACAGCTGCCAGTGACGCGTCCAGCCACTGCCACCCTCACCACTAAACGGACGCAGACCATGAAGGGTCTCCAGATGTGAGACAGGAGGCCTGAAACACAGAGGCTGAAATCTGCACGTGTACCCACACTGGGAGAAACTGAGCTGGTTCTAGAAGCAAGAGAATCTTTAGAAATTGGAATTGCCTTCAGAAGTGTTCGAGAAGATACTGCATTTATGAGGTAAATACGGAGTTGTTGTGAATAGGAAAGAGTCCTTGGATTTTAAAAATACAATTGCTGGCATGACAAGAAGATACTCATCAAACTTGACTGGAAAATAAAGATGAGGAAATCTTCCAGAATGTAGAATGAAACGATAAGAATCAACCAGGAACCTGAGCACCAGCTAACCAGAGTTCTAGAAAGAGTGAAGCAGGAAAGGGGGCGATGGGATTAACAAAGAAAAACTCTGAGGTTCCCCCGGAACCAGGAACGTGAACCTTCAGATCGAAAGGGTGGAGACCGAGGGGATGAGAGCCACACGAAACCCGCTGAGGTGGTTGTAACAGGAGGTCCGCTCAGTCGCCAGCCCAGGGACAGGTGCCTGCAAACTTCTGCTGATGCCCATTGGCTGGCACTGGTCACATGACCCAGTCTAGCTGCATGGGGTGCTGGGAAACTTGGGGGAGCAGCCAGAAGGTGGTGTCCTTGTGCACTCGCAAACACAGGAGTCAACCCGACACAGGGAATCAGAATCAGAGGCAGAGGCTCCAACCGTGGTTGTTGGTAGTTCCAGAATGAGAACTGGTGTCTGTTCTGGAGGCTGTCCGCCCGGATCACAGTGGGGGCTCCTGGAGGGAGGACTATGGGAAGAGAGGGGGGACCCCATGGACACACGTGGGCTGCACAACTTGAAGATGTGGTGGCAGTGTGGACAGCAAGTGGAAAGACGCATAGGTGGAACCCCAGGCTTGCTCTGCAGATGCCACACTCACAGGGGCATTGGCTTTGCGGAGCAGGAGAGCGCGGGCTCCCAAGGGCCAGTGAGGAGCAGGAGACGTGGCTATGGGCAGAGACGGTGCTTTTCCCCCCAGGAAGGAAAGAAGAGGGAAGGGGGGAGAGGGGGATTTAGGAAGAACTTGTTGGTAAGCAGCCGTGTGCAGCAGGCAGGGTCCATGTGAGATTGAGTGCAAAAGGGGGTCCATTTGCCCCACGTGCAGGCACTGTCCCCAGGGGTGGCACAGAGGCCATCCGCCACCGGCGTGATCACAGCTGCGCCCTCGGCCCTGGGCAGCGTGAATGCCGACAGTGCATCTCGGTTTTAGAATCATCAGTGGACGAAGCCTGGGGTTAGTCAGCGGAGCCACGCTGATTGTACGTGCAGAGGGACCACCCAGGCAGCTTGGAGGGAGGAGGTGCCCCGTGTCTTTGTCCTGGATGCTACATCAGGGCATGAAGAGAGGATGCCAGCGCTGCCCACCTGGAATTGGAGGGCCTCCCCAGGGTCCCCTGAGAGGGAGGTGACCCCAGTCCCTAGGCAGGGGCAGTTCTCTCTCAGGCACCCAGGGCAGACGAGAGCAGGAGGGAGCACCCAAGTGAGTAAGACCCCCTGGTGCTGGGTCCCGCCCTCTGCTCTAGGCACAGTGCTCTCCACTCCTGATAGCCTCACTCTGAACCCCTGGAATGTCCCCGAAAGGCCACCTTTTTGAAAAGCTTTTCTGCCATTTACAGAGATTTTTGGAGGGAGGTCTGCAAGGTGCTCAGCTGGCTCATGATTCCAGGTCGGACCCATTTCACAGTTGAGAAAACCAAGGCTGGGGAGGGAGGGGACCTGGCTGGGGACATAACGGTGGTGAGGGGAAGAGCCAGCTGTCCACAGGTGTCCTTGTGTCCACCCAAGCTCCCTCCTCCAGGTCTGCACCATCTAGGTGGAGCCTGGCGCGTATCTCACGCACCGAGCTGTCTCCTTTCCTCCCTGGTGTGTGCCCCATCCCCCAAGCTCCCAATCACAAAGGGTCAGGACAAGATGCTGAGTCTTCGGGACAGACTCCTCAGGGTCTTCGCCTGCTCTGGGAGGCAGGAGAGGGGAGTCCCGGAAGGTAGTCACAGGATCCCATCCTGGGCAATGTTGATGACAGGTGATAACTCCACCCACGAGGGTGGAACTGTTCCAGGAGCCAGGACCCTGGGGCTGCTCAGGCGGGTGCTCAGGGCACTGCGGTCTCCCAAGCTCTGCAGGCACCCACGGGGGCCCTGGGCAGGTGGCAGCTCTGCCCCCTGCCTGAAGGCTGCCTTCTCTTACAAGCTGCATCTGTTCACACCTCGATAATTCCTCAAAACCCACAAAACTCCACTTTCATGTTTTGCCAGCATTTTTCCTGGTGTGTTTAAGTCCTTTCAGGCCTTGAAGATGCCTCGATGTGTTTACTGTTTGGTTTGGAGTTTTGCAACATCTTTCATGACCGAAAGCTTTGAAGCTGGAGAGGCTGGGGACTTGGAGAGCGCGCGTGCAGGGAGAGGCGCTGGGGGCTCGGGGTGTGGGCCGTGTTTGCCAAGCTGTGCACACCGCCCTCGCTGGGAGGGGTGCCGGTGGGTCTGGGTGGCATGGAGCTTCTGCTCCCCCGGAATCCAGGCCACACAGGGCTTTCAGCCCACATGTGAGTGGAGGCTGGCTGCCCACCCTCCACCAGGAATTCCGGGACTGTCCTCCAGGTGACAGAGACCCAGGCTCCAACTACTTGTCCTTACCACCTTGGACCAAAGGAGGGCTGAGCTGGGTGTATCCTGGGGGGATGACTCTGCACACACAGAAACCTAGCCTCCAGCTGCCTGGGTTTCTGCTCCCTAAGTGACCAGCTGTGGGGCTATGGTCACATTATCAAATGTGACCACAGATGAAAGAGTTGGGGGTGAGGATCAGAAGTGGTAGGGGATGCAGAGGGGTGAAGCTGACCAAGGCTTGGGGTTCAGAATTTGCTGCCCGGGAGGCAAGGCTGATGGACATGCCCACGGCGGACACATGTGAGGACCCAGAGTAGGGTGTGGTGGGGAGGCTTGGGGTAGGGGGTGGTTGTGTGCCCAGGGACCCGGGGAGAGGGTCAGTGATGGAGGGATCTGTGAGCTGGGCAGGGGATGGGACACACAGAGGTGAGGCGCGGAGTGGCCAGCGGGCGTGCGGGTGGCAGAAAAACTGTGGGCTTCCCAGAAACAGGCCCCACCGAGGGTGCCCGTGCCCAGAGGCAAATGAAAAGAGTGAGGCCAGAAAGCTGGGTTAAGGCCCAGCTCTGTGAGGAGGGGGTGAAAGAGCACCCCCTGGGTCAGTACCACCTGGAATAACCGGCCAGGTGTTCACGGGGAGAGGGGGCTCCCTCCTGTGACTTCCATTGTCCCCGTGAGGCAGGAGCTGGCAGTGGCCTGGGCAACATGGCTTGGAGGGGCTGCTGGGCCTGGGAGCAGCTCAGAAGAGCACCCAGAATTTGGCTGGGGAGTGTGCTGCCCTCTGCAGCCTCCCGGGATGGGACCTTTGCCCACCTTAGCCACCTGCCTGAAATGAGGATGGCCACACACCCCTAGGGCCCTTTGGGGGCCACCTGTCTTCCCCTGGCAGTGCCCCTGACTCCCTCACCCTCTCCTCAGGAACTCCCAGGCCTTGATTCTTGGCCCCATCAAAGCTGGAACCCACAGGCCTCCTTGCCCACACCGATCTGCTGATCACCCTCGAGGAAGCCTGTCAGGGGCTCCAGGGGCTCCTGGCTGCACTGTCATCCCAAAGAGGTGTTCCAGAGCCCCCCAGGCACTGTGCCAGGGCTGGCAGGGCAGGGCTCCAGGGGAATTCCATTCAGAAGGAGGGAAGGAAAGGGGGGCGCATCCAGCCCAGCAGGTGCCTGGCCACCTGCGGTCTGGTGCCAGGCAGGGTTTGGCAGGGCCATTTGATGTGGGGATTTCTCTCTGCAACGGGTCCTAATGTGGTTGGAACCCAGGAGTAGCCTGACAGCGGGCCCCGAGCCCTTGTACCCCCTGCTCTGGCTGGTGCAGCCCCAGGCAGGCACAGACTCACTTCCCAGTGTGGGGAGCCCAGCCTCTGGCTGGGGGTGCAAGTGCCGGTTCTGCTTGGTGGGGGCTTCAGGCAGCCACGGTGTGGGGACAAGGGGTCACGGACAGTCAGTGACTGTGACCCAGCCAGGCCCCATGCGGGGCCTGGCCAGCCTGTGGCCAGATAAAATGCAGAGTGCTACTCCTCTCTGCTTCCCTCCGCCAGCCACACCTTCCTCATCACCTTGGGGCCTCTTCTTCCCCTGCTGCCGAAGCCCCAGCACCCTCCGGGGCCCCTCTGCGTGCCCTCCACACTGGGGCTCAGGGCAGGGGAGAGGTCAGAGAGTCAAGTAACACGGAGATCAAGGAAGCCCTGATGATGGGGGGAGGCAAAGACCCTCTCATACAGCTTCTGGACCCTCGCACTGTGAGGGTGTGCCTGCCTGCACGTGTGCATGCACGAGGGCGTGTCTATAGGCGTGTGTACACATGTGCACATGCAGATGTGTGCACACAGGTGTGTGCACGTGTGCGTTTCCATTGATGTTGTTCCCCAGCACAGGTCACAGCGGCCGGGGATCTGATAGGCTGACATCTCCTGTGTGGTTTCTGCGACCCACAGCGGTGTGTGTGTGTCTCCATCCGTGTAGGTCTTTAACCGGCACCCCCCAGCCTGGCCACGAAACAGCCCCAGGGTGGGTGATGCTGAAAGCCCCTCCTGCCCCTCCTGCCCGTGAGGGCTCAGAAGGTGTGGGGCAAGCCTGGGGAGGGGATGGAGCTGCTTCACAGAGCGGAGCCGAGTTGAGGAGAGGACAGGCTACTCTAGAAAGGCCCCAGTAAGGGATCAGCAACCACCAGGTGTCCTGGTTCCCTGTCCTTGTCCTAGTGAGTCATCCTGTTGGCTTAAAGATACTTGGTTCCGCTCCTCAGGACGGATCCAGACCCGTTTCCTGAGCTCCTGGCTGTGAGCCCAGCTTCTGCCCACCAGGAATGTTCTCAGCCAGCAGCCAGGCCGGTTGGGTGGAGGCCGGCAATGTCGCCCTCTGCTGGACACAGAGAAAACATCACTGTGTCGTTGGGGAGCGTTTACAAAGTGCCTGCCCGACTTGGCCAGCCAGGCACCAACCAGGCACCTGGCAGGGAGGAGAAGGCAGGCCAGGCAGCCTGTCCTGAATTTACAAGCAGGGAAGGGACAGCCCACAAGGTAACTGACATGCCAAGGAAGGGCAGTCAGGGTAAAGAGAGACGGAGCTGCTTCCCACCTGTGGGGGTCACTGGGGATGTCCGGCAAGCTCAGGCCTGGCTGGGCAAGGAGGGACACAGTCAGCCCCTCTGAGCTGAGAACCCCCAGCAGGACCTGGGACAGCACAGGGGTGACCTGCCCCACCCCCACTTTCCACTGGGAACGTCCTGTCACTTTCGTCTGAATAGGAGTTTATTTTGCCCTCATCTTTGCCTTCATTGTCACTGGCTGCAGAATTCTGCTTTCTGTGACTTTAAAGACGGCCGGGCCGCCATGCGTGGGTGGTGTTCTCTCGGCCGCTGTTAAAAGTTCTCCCTGTCGCCAGGTTTCAGCTACTGGAATAGGCTGTGTCTGCCTGTGGTTTTTAATGTTTGTTTTCCGCTTTGGGTCTCTGACTCTCTTGCCTGAGTGTTTTTAATCAAATTTGGAAAAATTTTAGCCTGTATTTGTTGGAATGCTCTCTCTGCCTTACTCCCTTTCCTCTGTGACTCCAGTGGCCAGTAGGTGGCACTGCATTCTGCTGCCCCGCAGGTCCCTGAGGTGCTGTTTGCTTTAACTATAATCTATTTTTGCCTTTGAATGCTTCAATTAGGATCATTTCTATTGGTCTGTGTTCCAGTTCACTGATGCCTGGTTCTGCGTCCAACCAGTTAACGAATAGATGTTACGCTTTCGGTTACAGAGTTTGCAGTTGACTCCTTTTAGAGTTTTCCCAGCTCTTCGAACTTTCTTCCCGCTGCTCACCACATTCACACCTCCCTGGGGGCGGCCACCATCTATGGCCTTTGCCTGCTAACTCCCCTATCTGCAGGGTGTCGGCCCATTTCTATCTGCCTGCCTTCTCCCGCTTACAGGTCACACGGCTGCCGTGTTCCCTGCTGGTTGAGCCTCTGGCCGGTTCTTTCAGCCTGTCAGCTGTGGTTTGTCTCATGGACTCTGGACTTTTGCTCCCTGTGTGCAACTCAGGAACCAGGCAAGGACTTGAGAGCAGTTCGTATGGAGATATTGGGCCCTTCTGTGGCTCCCCGCCTCCTAGGACCGCCACCTTCTCTTTCTGGACACTCTGGAAGCCCCACAGGCTCCTCTCGACTCCCCTGCCCGACCAGCCTGCCATGCCCACTCAAACACCATGTCTGTGTGCCGCAGGGCCAGCAGCGCCCACAGAGGATACATCAGATAAACCTGTGTTCGAGGGGTGCACTCCCCAGGCTCTGCCTGTCCTTGGCCCTTCTCCTTCAAATGGTTGTGTGTTCTGTTTAAGTGCTGCGTCCAGAGTGACAGTTGTGACCGGCATCAGGGTCAGTCTGATGTAAGTCTCTCCAACTGCGTCAGAAGCTGAGAGCCTGGAGGAGAAACGTTTAAAGGCCACTTCGATGTGGAGTCTACCACCTGCGTCTCTGCAGCCCTCAACCCCCTTCTGCTCACGTGGGAGCCGAGACCCCAGCAGCCTCCACTGGCCATGGTTTGGGGCCTCCAAGAGTGTTTACATGCTCTTGCATCAGCCTCAGGCCCCTGCCGCAGGGTGCTGCCATGGTCTCCCTCTCTCCCCCTGGCCTGTCATCCTGTGTGGTCACCCTCCAGGCCTGCCTCTGTGCCTGCCCCTTCCTCCCCAGGAAAATGTCTTCTTTCATTTCTGCCCCTTCCCACTCTCTTCAGGTCTCAGGCCAGGGTCTGGATCTGGATCTCTCTGGTCCTCTCCTCCCCACGCATGGGTGCCACTGTTCCCCCAAGATGCTGGCCGTAAATTGGACATAAACGTCCTTCTCGTGGGTCCCACATGCAAATCAGCTCATGCTGCTCGAGGTCTGAGGCAAATGCTCCATAGCTGGCCAGTCACACAGAAGTCCAGACCTTTTGACCCTGCACACCTCAGCCTCAAGGGTGACAAGTGATTTATGGAGCGACAGCATGCATGGGAACCCAGAGATGGGGCTGTGAATAGAACGAAAGGAGACCCCCAGGCAGGGGCAGCTTATAGTGAGAAACACAAGAGGAACCTAGAGGTTGCTTCAGTTCAGAGCCAGACTGGAAGAAGCATGGAGGACTCCCTGGAAGAGGTGTTATAGCAAGCTATGTAACTGAAAGCAAGTTCAGCGGCCTGTTACTACAAAACCCAATACTTGAGAGGCAGATGCTGATGTAAAGGAACATTTATTTTCAGGTGCTGGCCACCTGGAAGATGGAAGACTCACATCTCAAAGCCCATCTCCACCTCTCAGTGGAGGTAGAGGTTTTTATAAGGATGGAGAAGGGAACAGAACAGAGATCAAGGGAGGGGGTTGAAAAGTTCTCTACGTGCAGATGAGCTCGGTCCATTCCGATAAGACAGGTGATGGCCCAGTGTACGTCATCCTGGCTTCATGTCATCCCAGTTTCATAGTTCAAGGTCAACAAACCTCCCGGACCTGAAGGTTGGAGTCTGCATATTTTGAAACTACTTCCTAGGATTCTTACACAAGCAGGCTGGTCCTCTACAAGCCACATGTTAGCCAGAGTCCGCACTTACAGAAACAATGTCAAGAGAATGAGGGGGGGGTTATGATTCCCCACTGTCACAATTCCCTGCTGTTATAGCTAGACCTGGAAGGAAGGGCGGCCCAGATGGCTAGGAAGCAGGCACCTCAGATGGTGCAATTCAGGCACAGGCACACTTGCCACTCATGTTCGTAATGGAAGTGACAGCTGATGAGCCTGGGAAATTGAGCAAAGCCAGGCCAGGGAGCAGGGACCCTGCCTCATATGCTTGGCTGTGTGTGTGTGTGTGTGTGTGTGTGTGTGTGTGTGTGTGTGTG